>PTEX01000086.1:2625561-2898540 GCA_003342815.1 Eudromia elegans | reverse complement strand
CCCAGATACTGGTGCTTTAAACTCCTTAGCTGCTGCTTAGCTTGTAGTGAACAAGTGATTCCTTACACTCGTGAAGCGAGAAACTAGAGTTGGCGAGGGGGAGGTTGAAATGGCACCAATGCTTCCCTTGAAGCGCTGGCCACATTTCTCTGCCATGGTGACAGCTCAAGTTCAGCAGTGTGGGGCAGATCTGAGCCGCTGCCCCCCAGCAGCAGACCCCACAACTCTGAGCCCATTTGGGGACATGAGGGACGCGTTTCCGTGCTGCGTTAGGCACAGCCACTCTGCTGCCTTCTTGCTCTCTCCTCTTTTTCTTCCATAAACTGTTCTGAGTCACCCTTTGGGCTGAAAGGCCTCATTCATTTTCATTCTTGAAGCAATCGTGCAACAGAACAGCCTCAAAGTGGTTTGTATTGAAAATATCTCAAAGAACAGGAGGGCTTTTTGTTACTCCTGAGTTGTTTGGTCCTGTTGTGTTTTTGTTTTGATTCTCTTTTGCAGTTAATTAACTGTGGATAACTGAAAAACGTTGAGTTGATCATATAGCTAGTGCTGAAAGTAGACTGTTTAAAGGCATTATGTTTGAGTGCTAAACTGAGCGATGTGGATAGTAAATAATAACGTAAATCAGGTTGCCTTGGAGTGCTGTTATTTCCCTTTGCTTTAGGAAATGATGGGCTTGCTTCGTCCAGGAGAAGAGACAAGTGTGGTCTTGGGAGTATAAATATGACTAAAGCTTTGCTGCTGCAGAAGACTCCTTTGGTGAGCTCCTTTCTGGTTCCAGGCATATGGAGTTCCTGGTCAGTGACCCTGCAGGAGGACTGGAACGGTGTGCAAAAAACAAAGTTAAAGCAGAGACTGTCTGCTAAAGTATCTGGAGTCCCCCTCTGTAGGGGATGGGATACAAGGCAGTAGGGAGTGCTGGTCAGTGCCATCCAGCGTGACAACTGTGGTCCTGTTGCTATCACTTGCACTGAGAGCATGACAAGGACACAGTGCACTTGTCTTAGGGCTCTTTTCTCCTACCGTACCTCACTAAAGGAAAAATATGGGAATAATAGAACCTGAGGGAGGGACGGCTCCTGCCAGCTATCCAGCAAAGGGCTGGATGCGAGAGACCATTTCTGCCCAACTCAAATGTTTAAAGCTTCATCACGGCACAAGGCTGTTGTGCAGATGCATTTGTCCGTACAAGTGCGTTGTCCTGAGCACAGCTGCCCTAACCACACGCCTTAGACCCAGCTTTGAAAAGGCAGAGATTTCTTTGACCAGACTTCTTTGCCTTATGCTGGACTGGAGCAGTAGAGTTTTTGTTTGTTTGCCTTTCCCTTGCTATGATTTTGAACTGCAAGYGCTTGCAGGAGCTGGTTGTGGACCAGGGTGTGGACTAGGCTGTGCAGGCAGATTCCTCAGGTACTTAAGAAATACTGGAGCAACAAAGAGCACAGGATGTTCTCAGGCATGTGTGGGTGGCAGMCAGTGTGACCAGTCCTTTCATGGCAGCATTCGCTTTATTTCAGCTAATTGAGGAGCATCAGAGGCTTGTTGTGTTCTCCAAGGCTGCTGACTTCTTGCAGAAGTAGCAAGCCATTCTCAAAGTGATGCCACAAGGGCTTGTCCCAGCCTCTGGCTTTTAGGCAGCTGCCCTTCCAGTTTAATGGTGCTGAATGAGGTCTGTCCTGCATTGCATTACATCCCTGCATGCTGCCAAGGCATTTCCCTCACCCTCTGCTGCGCAAAGGGAGATGGGATGTGAGACACTCTGCAGCAGGAGAGGAGGAAGTCTTGGGTTCACTAAGCGTCACCCAGGGGCTGCCCTAGCTTGGTGTGTGTTCCCAGAGCAAGGAGCAGTGCTGAGAGCTGGTGCCAGGGATGTGAGCCCTAACTCTGCAAGTCTCTGTGGGGTGGCTGTCAAAGGAGGCAGCTCTGCTGGCCTCTTGGCTGGAGCCTTGAGTGCTGAAGCAATCCTGACTGTGCCCCAGTGTGAAGCTGGGCCGAGAACTGCCCCCTTGGGTACCCTGTATCGGCCCTTTCTTTCCCTGCACGTCTGAGTTTGCGCTTGTAACTTTTTCCATGTGGTTCTTTTCATTTTCTTTCTTTTTTTTTTTTTCTTTTTTTCCTCCAACAGCAGCAATGTTTGAGTCTTTATGGAGCACTCTCCCGCCTGCCCTTTCTGTGTTGCTCTTGTGTAAGGACAGCAAATACAGTTTAACAAATAGCACATAAAACATTCATGTTGCTGTGAACTTAGAATGGCTTGCGGAGTTTTATGAGAGTTACAGACCTGATAATGCATCCTGTGCTTAGAAGGCTRTGTTCACTTCTTTCTTTGATGTAATTCAGATGACAGCGTGGGGTTGTTCCTGGCTTGCACCTAGAGGAATGAACAGGGAGTAAAGAGCAGAACAAGTTCACACCCAGCCTGTGCTGACTCGGTGGCTCAGACTCTGTGTAGCAGAAAATGCTCCGGGGTCCTCCCGGGGAGTGTCCCAGCCAGGCGCCTTGGAGAGCAAGGTCAAGTCAAGGTACAGGCTCTGCTTCGGGCTGTGCAAATCCAGACACTGGTGATGTGGTTCATAACGAAGGGCAACGTCAGTGTTTTTAAACAGGAAAGGCCTCAGTCTAACATCTACTGACCTGACCGGTTAATATGCAGGATTCTGTTTTCCTGAGCATCTTTCCAATGAAATTGGGTTTTAAATACTTGTGTATAAACATGCGCAGCGGTGCAGCCCTGCTTGGCACAGGGGTTGTGCTAGCCAGTCCCCAGAGACTCGGGCTCAGCCAGTCCATGATGCTCTTCCATGACCTCACCAGGATCCTTGCTTTTTATAAAATAGTTTGCTTAGATTCCCAAGTGTGTTTYGTTTGGGACGTTTCCAGTGAACTCCCTCATTTCACATTCCCCCATGTCTCTGCTTCCATCCTGCGGGGCCTGATCTCAGATGTTGCTGTTCCCTTGTAGTGGTCTGGGAAGCTGTGATCTTTTTAAGGTAGTTGTTGTGTCTCTCTTTGCGCAAGGTTTATACCGTGAAGAATGAAGCAGAATAGTCTGGGCCCGTGCTAAGGTGCTGAGTATGATGAATCTCTTTGTCCAGAGAGCTTGTTTCAAAGCATCCTCTTTGAACACATGAGCCAAGGATTTGTGGTGTGGATGGTGGGTGAGGCTGATGTGACAGCCAGCTCTTACCTGGTGGTGGAGACATGTGCTTAGTGTCTTCTGTTCCTTTCTGAGGACAGCTTGATCCTCATGCGCATCTTGCTGGCTCAGGTTCCTGAGCAAGTGCTCATTGTGTCCTAGTTAACTTTCGTTTGTGTACATGAAAACTGGGCTCTTCTCAGAGAGAAACGTCTTACTGTCCTGCCTCCTGCATTTGGAGGCAAATAAATACAGATTTTTCCATCACTCATTTAGGGGAAGAAAAAGTATTGTTATTGGGGGAAGTGATTTGTTATTGTTTGGGATTTACTGTAAACTTTCATTCTGATGCATTAAARTAGGTAAATAAACAGTGGATCAATACATCAAAATCTGCTGATGCCTTGAAACGTGAAGACTGTGGTTYTGAACTGAGGATTATTTTACTTGGTGATTAGATGGGACTTGAACAGGGACAGCGAGGCTGCCCTTGCCTTTAGCGAGCTCATCATGAGAGCTGYGAAGCAGTTTCTGCACAACTCGACATTCTAAATCCAGCCAGTGTTGGTTGGAAGAAGGGAAGGGAGAGATGGGCATCCTTTGGGTTTGGATGTGGTACCATGGTGACCACAGCCAAGAAATGCAAGCAAAAGCAAGACCAGGCTAAAACAGAGAAGGGCATCGGTACAAGAGGCTCCAACACTGGTGCTTTGGGTGTTTAAGTGCCCAGCTCTGAACCTGCAGCTGCTGTTAGCTGGTGTGCAGACCTGCCTCCATCCTGGAGAGCACTGGTGTTCACTGCTGCTTTCCAAAGGTCAGTTGGCTTTTGTAGTGGATACGTTTATTTGTTTTAACAGCAATTACAGATACCTACCAACATGGGATTCCAATCAGGGCCTCTCCTGTCCTGCACATAACGGGCTCTCTGTGCTAACCATGCTTTTTGTCAGCCGAAGCCGAGCGAGACCTGCAGCTCCTGGCTGTCGGCTGCGTTCCAGCTGCACTGTGCAAGCTGGATATTGCTGTAAAGAAGCAGCGTTCGGGCCTCGAATAAGCAAAGCCACCAAGCACATGATTTACTGTAAGTGCTTAAGTGCTCCACTAAATAAGAATGGATTGTACGAGTGCTCAAAGTCATACAGATGCTTAAATGCTTTGTAAACTCCGTGTTTAAGGACTTTTTTCCCAGCAGATGCTGCGGAAACTTCCCCTGAAGTGATTGAGAAGGAAGGAGACCTCACGCGCATCACATGGAAAATGGACAGYGTTGCTATTGACCTGTTGCGTATTTGCCAGGCAAAAAATCACTTAGAGGAGCAATTTCTGCCTTTGTGTGTGGATATGATGTAAAGGAAGAGATTGAGGAATTCAATATTACAACAAAAACTGGCATGAGTTTATGGCAGAGGTGGGAATCAGGGTGGCATGTGCCAACTGCACCCTTCAAGGCTGTGAATGCCTTTTTTTTTCTTTCTTTCTTCCCCCCTCTCCAGGGGCATTTAACCATTGAAATAAGAAAAAACCTTTCAAAAGTCTTACTTAAAATTGTGGCGAGTTGATAACTGGTTCAAACTGGTTCCTTAATTTACAGGTCTTAGATTTATGTGCTTTAATAGTTAACTTGAGTTTAAAACAACAGAGACATTTTAATAAGAACCCTAGTATAAAATATATCCTCTCTGCCCTCTAGCACAAGCTACTTAAATAATATTTGATTTTAATTAGAAGCTGAGCCAGCTAAAATAATCATTTTTGAATCAGAACAAGCCGAGTGCTTACATCATACAAATGAAGGAATGCACGTGTTTTCCCTCGTGCTCTTTGCTGGTGGAGGTGGTGAACTGCGCTGCTTGCTCCTCATGGGGTTTGGGGTTCTCCTGGAGAAACACGCGAGTTGGTCGGAGKTACTCTGGCTGCCCCAAAGGCAACTGGAGCCTTCCGCAAGCTGCTAACTCCCCACATCGTGTCATCGTGTCGGTGTCGGTGTGGTTAGTTCAGCATAAAAGGTTTCAGGAAAGAAAAAAGAAATACCTGTTTAGACAGACTTTATCAGTGTAAGTGTGATTTTTCTTTTTTTTGTGGGACTAGAGGCAGCAAAATGCAAACAAATCCTGCGGTCAGTGAATTTTCTTATTCCAGCGGTGACTCTCCCTTTCTGGTCCCGTTTATTTTTCCCGCTCCGATGCTGTGCCGCCCTCGGAGCCGCTCGCCCGGCAGCGCGAGGCTCGGGGCGGCGTGCGGGGAGAGGAGAGGAGAGGCGAGGCCGTGTGTTCCCCTCGCCCTACTGCCTTGGCCTCCGTGTCGGCGGCGCGGCTGAAGGAGGGGATTGTTTCCCTTGCAGCATCCCCAGCCAGCCACCCTCATTAGGCCCTGGGAGGAGACAGGGTAGGTCACAGTGTGCCCAAGCATGAGGCCTCTGAAGAGCCTTACATAAGGCGGCCAGCATGGGGCAGGGCCTCTGGGGATCCATTATGGAGAGCAGGCAATTCTGATGAACTAACGGGTCCTGGCCACGAGCTGCCCGGCCCCAGAGCTCCAGCAGGTCTGTGCTTCAGAGAGTCATTGTGAYTGGAAAAGACTGTCGAGATCGAGTCCGACCGTAAGCACCTCAACACCTTCCCTGCTAAACCATGTCCCCAGGCGCCTCATCTGCACGTGTCTTGAGTGTTGCCAGGGACGGTGACTGCACCACTTCCCTGGGCAGCCTGTCCCAACGCYTGACCACTCTTCCCATGTAGGAATTCTTCCAGCAAGTGGTGCTGGGGGAACGAGGCTTAGAAGCTCCTGCTCGAGCCAAGCCTGGCTCTTATTTGGGTTCCTGCAGTACATGGWAGCTCATGGGTGGCCAGTGTGAGTGAACCCAAATAATCCCCACGGGGAAATGCCTCTTTTGGTTACAGAGGGAATGCCTTGGCTTGGACTGCTGTGCCCCATAGGTGGGAATGGGGGGAGCTGCTGTGGCAGGAATTAAGCTGTTGTGTGTCTAGTGATGTTCTTAAGTCCTGTCTGTTCTTGTGTTCAGTTCAGCAGCTCAGCAAGTGATTGCTTAAATTTGAGCTTTTATTCTGCCCTGTCAGCTTTATCCTTTGCCACGTCAAGTGCTCAGAGCAAGACGCCTTGGAGAGTTGAGTCTTCGTCTGCCTCTAATTCAGCAGGCAGATTTTCTGGGTTGTGAATAACTTGTCTGTGTCCTTGTGTTTCCCTGTGGTTCTGTCAAAGGGCAGTTTTATATTTCAGCTCGGAGAGACAATACAAGATGAAAAAGGGAAAGGCCGAGAGGCTGGGGGAGAAGGAAATGCAGTACTCTATGCTTTGCTCACCTTCTAGGTAATCTGGCTTTCCTGCCACACCTCCGTATGTTTTTTTGTACCATCCCCCTGTCTTGTGGATACTCAGRGTTTAAGTTTTATCTTTCTCCTAACCACTTGAGATCTATGTGGCGTGACGGACATTAGGGCACCTCAGATTCCCTGATGGCATTCGCTGACTTGTCATGTGCTTTAGTAATGACGGTAAATCTGGTAATTGCTGCTTCCAYGCACACAGCCTGCACAGCTGTGGCTGTAAGAGAAAGGGGAGCCCGCGATAGGAAATAGCAAACGGTAAATGGCTGGTGACCAGAGCTGTGTTTCCATCAAGAATTTATGGTGGTGTCGGGAGGAACAGCAGTGAGCCTGTGTGGTTCGTAAAACACGAGGGTGGAAGTGATGTTGGCCATGGAAAARCACGGGAGGCCATCTCGGAAATCACAGAGCTAAAGTGTAAGTGGTGTTTCTGAACCAGCTTCTTACACGGGTGTTTTGAGATGCTGTCTCATCTAGATTTCTCATTCTCTGTGTGTTTTATGGTTCTTACTCCCAGGTTTTTAAAGTATTTGTTTCTACTACAGATTTTAAGTAAGGATTTTTTTGGCAAGATTAATTTTGCATGTAAGGCGTGCTGGTATTATACAGATGTTCTCAAAGTAGCTCATTCCTTCAGTAATCCAGTATATTATGAAATAGTCCTCTATGTAGTTGTGTAACCTGCCAGCTTATAGCAAGCAGCCGGGAAAGAGAGCTCAGTGCTCCTCTTTGCAAACGAGGACAGGCGTGGAAGAGTGAGTTAAGCTGGGCCTTGGCACACGGTGGTGAGCGTGATGTGCGCTGGGGAGAGCGCTGGGCTGGGTCACAACCAGCGCTGTCATTTGAGACACCACAAGCTGTGTGCTTTCAACCAGAGGAACTGGACTCCTGATTTTTCAAGAATCTACGTGTGAAACACTTGCACAGTTATCTGAATATTTGTTATGTTGATTCACGACGTATTGGCACCAGGTGGCTTGCGTAGTTCTTCTATGAATTCAATTCATGTTCTAATACTAAACTGGGCCTTTTTTTTTTCTTTTTTTTTCTTTTTTTTTCTTTTTTTCTTTTTTTTCTCAAGTAAAACGAAGGATTTTACATTTTCCTATGCTTAAACTTCTTGTTTGTGCAGAAGCTCATGGGCTCCTTCCAACTGAGGTGCCCTGTGAGACCATGCGTGTTCCGCTGCTGCAAGGAGCGGCATTCCCATTACCTTGCGTGGGAATTGGTGAAAATGCTGCCGGGCGTTCATGTATTCCACCTTTCAGAGGAACCAGGAATTCTGGCTGTGTGTTTACACATCTGAAAACTGGGATTCTTTCAAGATTCCTTTCTTTATAAGGCTTCCAAGGGACCTGAGGCTCTTTCCTGTTAAATAAGAACTTAACTTTCACCTGTGTGTATGTGTATTGTAAATCTCCTTCTCTTCTACAGATAAGAGCCCAGATTTTGTTTCCTCAGGAGGGAATAGACGTTCTTATTAGCAAGACTAGTTCCCATTGCATMTTAACATCTCAAAAAGAAATTTAAAAATCCATCTCAATGCTGCCCAACCGAGTGCCGTTTAGCGTTGGTGGCTGGGAAATGGTGCCGCTGTCCTTTTCAGGGAAAGCCGGTCAGCCTTCCCAAGCGACTCACGCTGGGAGAAGCACACATCACCAGCAAGGTATTTCCTGGAGACTTCTGCCAAATCCTAATAATAATAATAATAATAATAACAACAATAATAAAAAGACTCAAATGTGAACTAAGCCACTTGTGACTTCATTTGGCAGCGCAGACCCGCTCTACACAACTTCTGCCTTTATTTTGTTACTACTGATGTGTCTGCCAAGAGCTTCTGAATTAATTTGCTCCTTTCTTCCCCCTTGTCCCCTCTGAAGCAAAGTTACGGCGTGTTGCGCGTCCTRAGCCAGCTCTGCCTACAGAGAGATGCTGCCCCAACGAGGCCAGCTTAGATTTGTCGTACAGTAGGATGAAGYAACGGTTTCATGGTGATTTATGGTGTTTTGTGATGCATCAGTTCCAGTTTCTGCTTTGCTAGACACTTCTAAAGCTGCCTCAGTGCACCCTGCTTCCCTTCCTGAAGTGCTGGGAGCTTTGAGCCTCCAGCCGTTTCATTTCTGCTCGGAAATCCACATTGCTCCCAGTCTCCCATTTTCCCTAGGGAACACCTGTGCTTCCTCAGGTAAAATCAGAAAGTGAATGTGGGCATCACTTTGGGAAACAGTTAGAAACTGCATAACCCCATGGACGTGTATTTGTGTGTGTTTGAGAGTTGCTTTTCTTCTAATAGTTAAATTCATGGAGGAAAATGTTGCCATTTTCTGGAGAAATCGCCTAATCTTGGAGCTTGACATGCTCACTTTAAAGCTGTGTGGCCTCACCAGGAGCTTTTTTCTGCCCCTGGGTTTGGCCTGGCACTGGCACTCTACCTTGCTGGCACTGCATTTGGCTGCAAGCATCAGATGGGCAATAGGTGATTTTCAAGAATGGGACACAAGGCCCTTGAACCCCTGCAGCTTCAGGTAACGTGAGCTAGAAGTGACCTGTGGCCGCATAAAGCTGGTAATGACCTGCCTGCGCCCTGCCTTGGATTTACAGTGGMCCGCAGAGCTCAGTGTGGCCTTGTAAAAGATCTTGTAGCTTTGTCTGGGTCTTCGTGCAGCTGGAGCTCGGCTGCAATTTCTGCCAGCTTTGCAGCAGGATTTAAATACTGGGATCCTTATTGGACCTCGCGGGGCTAGTCCAGAATGGCAGAGGCAGGAAGAACTGCAGCGCACCGAGTCTTACCTGGCCTGCTCTGCTTGCAGGCAAGTGATTTAGAGGGAAAATGACATTTAGTTCAGAGGACTGAAGAAAAATATTTAGAGTTGGAAGATTAGTTGTCAGAGCTGCAAGTGGGGCTTGCCAGAAATAGTGACAGACCGAGCTTCTAACGCAAATAATGCTGTGGCGTGGACTGACAATATCCCCCCGTAATCTGTATTAAAAATAGCTTTTGCAGGCCCTGGTTTTAGCATGATCCATTCAGTAATTCATATGGCACTCCATATGTTAGGGTGAGGGGAAGGTGGGACTTGTGGGAGGAGGGAAAAAGACACTGCCTGATCCAGATCTTTATGCCATTTCAGTTCAGCTAATTGCAGGCRTTTAAAGTGGCGTAACGTGAGCAGATGGGGTGTTTCACAGTTATGTGATATATATAAATATATGCACATATATAAATATATTAAAAAATATGGAATTCTCTAGCACTTGGTTGTATAGGGCTGCACTGAGGCATTACCAGCCAYGCTCAGATGGACTGCTCACCAGGCAGAGGATGGCAGGAACCAGCTGCAGGTGAGTGAGGGATCCAATACTGCTTTGCCCCGCTCCTGGAGTGATGGAGACATATGCAGAGAGCAGTGCCTTGTTTTGCAGCTTTATTGTATTTGGTTAGGATCTCGGGGCCTCCTTTCTAGATTTTCTTGTCTATTGGATTGAAGCCACTAGCTCTGAAACCCACAGGCAAACTTCATAGACCCTGGCCTCCATCTCACTTAGTGGTACAGAGGTAGTTTCCTTCACTGGAGAGAATGACCCTTTCTAGAAGGAGAACAGGCTCCAAGARCAGCACTTTTGTGTTTATACTGCAGAACTGGGGGGGCCCCACCTTATTGCTGAAGCTTCTGGAGCAGCCGGGATGCCTGGTGCCTGTATAAGCAGAGACTTGAGCCRAGGACACAGGGTTCGCACGTAGTGACTGGTGAGTGAGTGAACAGGCCAGTTTGAAGGACCCCGCTCTGCAGCACCTGTCCCGGCGGGAGCGCTGCCTTCGGGGTCCCGCAGAGCCAGGCTTGCTTGCAGGGCAGGCACTTGTTTCTGTGACGCTCTAGGTRAGGCAGTAGCGGGGTTCTTTCTCTTTAAATCCCCTTTTCTTTTTCTGAAAGGCTGCTGTGGKCTGGCTCTCAGCTCAAGAGCTTGCTGGAACCTGGCTGCAGCCAGGGGSTTGGCTGCCTTTCACCTGTGGCACTGGTAGAGACATTAGCTGCCTTCAGCCAAGGTTGCTRTGAGCTATAGGCCATTCAGACCTGACTGTTCTTTTCCTGCCTTCAGGGGGTCTTTGGTTATCTGGGTCTCCCACCATTAGTCTTGTTCTCAGTCCGTACACCACTTGCTGCAAACACTCAAGCTGACCCCTGTTTTCTATTCCCACTTCTCTTTGTGTCCTGGGAACAGGAAAGCATCTTGTCATTGCAGCCTTTGGTTTTTCAGAGGGAAGTAAGGAGACTCAGTCCAGTGCTATTCAGGAATAGAAGATTAAATCAGGATAGGAGATTCTCTTGGCCTTTTAAAGGGACAAAACCTTAAGCCCCCCAAATTAAACAGCAGCATGTGGAGTGGTAGCAATTAAGAATAAAATGGGACAGCAAAAGAAGCCTTAAGCTTTTTAGCTTATCCTGCTCTTGGAGGTCTCTATCAGAAGGTGAACACATAGTGGGTGCAGGGACACTGGGGACATCCTTCAGGAGACTCTTGTCTTCAGGTGATACCTGCTTCTTGCACTCTGCCTTCTCCTCCCTGCATTTCCTCTGGCTGAGCAGGAGCACATAGTGGTCACAGCGACTTGGCTCTCAGGTTCCTGAAGTGTAAACTTGTTTGTACCAACACACAAAAAATAAAACCGTGTATTGATAGTTCGGCATGGTTGGAATGTTGGAGTAYCCCGGGCGGCAGCCTGCGGAGGAGCCYGCCCTGCGGGCCCTRTGCCAGTCCCTAGGTGGGGTCTGCAGGCAGGAGCGTTTCTGCTGAGCCGCCTGCGGAGCCGCTCCGCAACCTGCAAGGCCCTTCTCGCYGCTRCTGTGTCGCRCGGGGCCCTGGTGTGTGCTCCGTGCGTGACCTGCCTCCGTGATGTCGAACTGTGCCCTCGCAAGCGGCCGCAGGACAGAGCGGCGACGACAGCTGTGAATGTAACAGTGGGGAGCGGCAGTGGGAGGAAAATCTGTTATGAGAAGGGTGATTCAATGAGGGCCCCCTCCTGATGGGGTGAGCGGGATCAGCCACTGGAAGTGGCCTACATCCAGCAGGAAAGCTAAGTGCAGCCGCTCCGCTGGGCACGGAGGCAGGCTGGAGGAAGAGCAGGATTCACAGCACTGCAGTGGTTACAGCCCCCGTGCCCGGCGGTAACCAGTGCACATCGTTTTGGAAAGAAGGAGCGTGAGTTGCTCCAGATTCCAAGTCCTTTGGTGCTCTGAACCAGTGACATCTCACAGCAAAGAGCCAGAGCATCCGGGGCAAGTCTCAGGTATTGTTCGTGGAGGCTCCAACAGGTTCCTGCCACCACGGCCTCTGCCGCTTGACCTGGTGGCTTTTCTGCTGCAGGTGTCGGTGTCCTGTGGTTCGYTTGCACAGGAGGGTTATTCTTTTTGGCAGACATACATATATTTTTTGCTTATTAAAGCTTTTCATGACTTAGTTAACTTCATTGTTTGCCTTTATTATGGAAGGAAATAATTCTTTATTTTTCAAAATTAAGCCTCTAAATAGGAAGAAATAAGGAAGAAATTAAGTTGGGGAGGGGCCTGGCAGTTTCTTTCCAAGTAAACACGAGGCTGATTTCTGTACTTTAAAAGTAATTTATAAAGTGAACGGGAAGTAAATCCTATAATGAGTTGTTCCTTTTTCACTGATCTGTTGTCTTGTGAAAGCTCTGTCAGGCAGAAGGTTTATAGGTTTGTCCTTGAGTGTAAGCAATGAAATGCTGAAAAAACATTGCTAGTTGTCCAAATTCTGAGTTTTTTTTAGTTTGCATTGACTGGAAAGCAATTAGAAATGATTAAGGAGGGCAGCACAAAAGCCAGGAGTTACAAAGGAGATACTGCATGGGTTAGAGATCCCTGTTAGCCAGTGAGTAATGTGAAGGAAACACCTGTATTTGCAAACTGGATTCTGCCTCTTCTCCAGGACTTAAATTGGGAGCTGACTTGCTTGTGACTTTGCTTGCGGAGTAAAGGAACGTGCCTGGCTCTTCCCTTCCCACTGACTTTACTTGTGGTGAACGGTGTGGGTATAACTCAAAAGCCAAATATGAATCTGAAAGCTCCTCTGTGTCTCTTGTGGTTGGCGCTGCCGTGTTCCTCGGGCCCGGGAGGGTTTGCACAGAGGGGCGCTGTTGCATGAGTGCCTGCGGTGAGGTGGTTACCCCGCRCACGCTTTGGGTTCGTGGCTGCTAGCCTCTGTGCGGGCAGTGCACGGGCCTTTTACCTCCTTCCAGGAAATTAACCTAATCTGGTGTTTTTTGTAATGTATGTGAAATGATGCCTCGCTGTTTTTCTTTTTTAGTCTCCTAACCGGTCCTGAGGGCCAGTCCTGGAACATTTGGCTGGTGATGTTTGAGCTGACTTGGTCTATGGAGCCAAGGTGTAAAAGCACTGAGAAGTGGAGCTTGTTTCAGCCTCCTGTCAGCCTCTTGCAGGGTTAGTCCTGAGTTTTGGGAAGCAGCTGACGACGGGTGCTTGTTAATGTTCATCCGTTAATGACTTACAGGACTGAAAAAAAGACACTTTATGTTTTGCTATGGCAATATCCTTTCCCTGTTTAACACTGTTAGTGGAGAGCTTGCCTCCAAAGGGTTTGTTTGGTGACATCCTCCACTGGAAAAGGCCTTTCAGAGGCCTGGGCTGCATCCGTAATGACTGTTCTTGTTCTCATTTTACAAAGGAGCTGTTTCTTTTAAGTATAACGCCCTCCTTCCCACCCCACTCCGCCAACGGCAGCAGCGTCAGAACTGCAGTCTTCTTTCATCCCCCTGTCTGATGTTGGCTGGAAATGTCTTTGTCTTCGAGTTTCTTCAATTATTAATGATTCAGCTGCATTCTTCTTGCCAATTGGTGCAGAGAGAACCTTGGAGCAAATGTGTATTAGTTATTCCATTTATTTTATCCTCTTCTTTCCTTCTGTGGTCTTCGTTAATAGTGTTATGCTCCTGAGTTTCTGCTCGCAGGTTCCACATCACTGCTCTGGGCTTTTCCTCAAATGTCAGAGCCATCAGACCCACGGACCAGSTTTGGGTTTGAGCTCTTTATAAAGAAGCAGGGAGTCTCCTTGCCAGTACCAGGAGCACCTGTGTTCTTGGGTCTTTCCTTGGAAATTGGAGCAGTGGACCAGCAGCTTCCTGTGAACTAGTCCSGCCTCGTGGACTGCCTGGATGGCAGGGGATGGCAGGTCCCCGACTCRGTCCAACTGTTGTGTTCCCACACCCCAAATTAGATACTCTGGAAGACTCTTTATTTGTTTTTCTCTCTTTAGTTAAACCCACCTGAAACCTGAATCTTTATGAGAAAAGATTAAAAGAATATGTTCCCAAACCCTCCTCTCCTTTTCCCTGTATCTGCACTTCTCCCAGTTTGCCGCCRTCTTTCTTACTGTGCAAAAGGGAAATTTTGGCACTTTTTCAGCTGAGATATCACCATCCACAAAGAAAATGGAATAATTTTATCAGTGTTTTAGGTACAGTATCACCATTAAGATAAAAATGGGTCTGGATGGCTTGTAGAAGGAAAGATTTCCCTTGTGGTTGTAAAACCGCTGTGAAAAGTTTCCTAGCTTCCTGGTACTACTGCATTTGGGCTTGTCATCTAACATGCCTCTGAGCAAAGTACATGTTCATCCAAGAGCGGGTCATGTCCCAAGGCAAACCTGAGGTGCATCAGATGGGTTTTGAAGTCCTGAGTTCTTCTGAAATACCATTTTGCCTAATGGCTTTCTTGTCTTCTGTCCCATTCTGTTAAACGAGGTTTGACTATAGCTATGTTACACCTTCCAAAAGTTTCCCCTGTGATGGCAATTGCATGTGGCATCTTCTGCTTCCTACCCTGAGCGCACGGCCGGTGTAACTGAGCGCTGTGAAACAGCTGCTGCTTTTCACCCCCAAGGCAACTACCTCCGAGAGACGCGTGAAGTAATTCTCATGTACCGAGAGCTTAAAAGTCATTTTGGACAGTGCTCTGAAGCTACAGTAAATGATACCGAAGTTTAAGTTGCCAAATCCAGGTCTCCCATCATTAAACTCATTTTATTCTTGGTGTAGCAGCTCCTGACTCAGTGGAGCTGTAGCTGATTTAAGTGTGTAGAAGCAAAGGGAGAATCGGGATCATCATGTTAGCCGCAGGAGATCTGCTTTTATGGTGATGAAAACAAGAATCAGTGGCAAGAAGCTAACAAATTAGCCTGCAGTGTCTACTGTGTTCATTCCACAGCAAATTTAGCAGTCAACACCCATTAAGTGCTTTGCAGAGGGGTCCTCTTTGAGGAGGGTGTCTGCACTGTTCAGTGTGTGTCACCCTTCCTCGCCTGCTTATCTAAAGTACTTTACGAGCGTGCCGAAAGGCCGAGTTCTGATCCAAGAGCCAGGATTTAACTGCTAGGAAAGGGACCTCTGAAGAAAGGTAGGGCTTTAAACCTCTCAGTTAAGCACAACAGATGACCTGTATAGTTGATACTGCTGCTGTTGTTTTTTGTGTATTCAAAGCAGTGCCCACGCAGAGGTTACGTTTTTAAATGCATGTCATGCAAAATGTGATTCAACAAGTGATTCACGGCTGTAAAGTGTTTTATTGCTAAATGTAATACAGCATAATAACTAAARCTTTTGTGATGAGGTGTGACATGACGGTTAGTGAAGAGCCACTAGGGTACGTGCCTAAGTGTATTGAGCATCTGCTTCTGCTTAGGGGCTCTGCGAGAGAGAAGAAAGGCAGAGTTTCCCCTAAAGACAGGACCAGGTTGTGGAGGGAAGACTAGGCAGGCAGTTTGGATAAGTAACTTTTTTCTCTACCCTTTTCCTGCGGAATGGCACCGAGGGTTGGTAGAGGCTGGGGAGACAGAGAGAGGGAAAAATGAAGGATGAAGAAAGAAGAGTGGGCTGTAATAGGAGTGAAAGAGGAAAAGTGGGGAGCATGGGGAAGGAGACTGAAGAAGTACTTGGAAGAGATGGGAGGCACTGTGGAGTCAATAGCTGCTTAGAAGTGGGATTTGGAGGAAAGGAATTAAAAAAGGGCAGTGAAGAGTCTTGGGTCCATCATCGAGCTGAGCCCCTTTGGGRAGGCACGTGCCTGTGTGAATAGTCTCCATGTCCTACTGTGTGGGAGGGAGGATTCGGAGGAGAAAGGGAATCTTGAAGTAAACCGGAGGATTTATCACCATTTGTGCTTTGCCTGCTCCCTGCACCAGGGCTGCTCTAATAAGACGCAGTGCGTTTGCCTGAGAACTTGACTTCCCTTATATCCTACGTTTGTTGTGGCTGTAATTTATGTGGGGATGAAAAATTAGGCAATTTGTCTCCTGGCAGGAAATGGAATTAAAACCAAAAGAATAAAGAAAAGAAGAATAGCTCCTTCCACTTGCATGCTTGAAGCAGCAAGGAAAGCCAGTGCAGGACCTGCAGTAGCTCTGGGCTGCAGGGCAGGAGTGGCGTGTCGGCTCCTCTGGGCTCTGAGGCACCGAGTCCGCTCTGCAGCTCTGCCTTTCATCCTCCAAGGATACTGCTCCTGTACATGTGCTCTGCAGCGAGGTGTTCTTGTAGAGCACGTCAGGGCATGGGCTTCTGCAGCACTGCTGGTGCATCAATTATTTGTGGTATTTCAAGCTCATGGAAGTGACTGGAAAGTGCCCGCATCTTCTGGGGACAGGGAAGTCTCCATGGACAGGGGCTTGGTGACAGGGTGCCCACAGGCTGCACCAGCAGGGAGATGTTACATGAGTTAACTGCTGTTTCAGAGGCTCTGAGGTTTGCTTCTGTGGTTTGCGTGCTGCCGTGCTGAAATTTGCCCGAGGACTCTCCTCACTCGCTTGCCTTTTCTGCTCATTTCTCTTCTCCATGGATGGCTTTTGAACTCGGGGTATTTTGAGCGGCCGTCAGTGACACTCGCACCTCGACAGCGGGGAGCTGCGTGAGACCGAGCTGCTCCCTTCCACAGGCTCCAGCTTCCCCAGGCAGGAGTGATGCCTTATAGTGCGCACGCTTACATTGCAGCTGGTGTTAGTAGCTTCGTCATGAATAAAAAGGAGTTTGAGGGGCCTAACAGGAACCTTTTGTGAATTTTGGATTCTTATTCTTTCACATTCACTGGTATCTAAGCTAGAAACCAAAGGAAAGCCAGGAATATATTTCTCTTGTAGCTTCAAAGGGTTCTTGCGGCTTTGGTTGTTTTGAAAGGCAGCCCTGGAAGGATCTGCATATGCTGTATCCTTCAGCTTGATTTCAGCGACGTGCCRGCACACCGCGACGTGGAAATCGGAGCCACCTTGCTAGCTATTCCTCAAATGTATTATTTAGTTGAGAAGAGTTAGCTCGGATTCACAAAAGAGATCATGCCTGAAAATACCTGACAGTTTTTAAGCAAGTAATAAGCGGTACTGACGAAGAGAAAGAAGAGAGAAAGGAAACCAGGGTCTCCCTGCATCCTGGAGCTTCCTTGCCTGATTTTTTAAGCCCTTTGCASACAGTGCCCACAGAAGATGCTACCTCAGCCTGCAGACACCTAACTGCTCTGCAATGGTCTCTGTGTGGGTAACCAGAGAGGTGCCGGCGGTGGCTGCGGCGCCCATGGCAGAGCCGGCGTGCCGCGCTGCGGGTACTCTCCAGAAGTGATTTATTTCCTTCTCTCCTGCTTTCTCCTTCTCAAGCGGAAAGCTAGAAAAGGCAGAGTACAGAAACGCCAGGTTCTTCCTCAGACAGCGGGTAAAATTGGTGTTTCAAATGCTGGGCAGAGGAAGGGCGATGCCTGCAGAGCATCAGTGTGTGCTCAGCCTCTCCACCCAGACGGTTCCCCAGTTGCTGTTTTAAAGTGGGAGACAATCGGAAATAAAGCAAAAAGTTCCTTGTGCTAGGGCTATTTTTACCTGAGTGCTGCAGCTTCTGTTCAACATTTATTCCTCGCAATCTACAGCACCTGATCATATTAGATGCTATTTTCAGCGTTGCGTGAGATGTTCGCTGGAAGGAAGCAAGCAGCCCCCAAGGGCTGGCTAAAGGCTCCTTGGCTTTCAGTGGTGGTTTGGGCAGAATGATCTCAGGCTGCCTCCTCCAMGCTGGGTTGGTGGCCAAACTTGTGTGTGACCTTGGGCATCGGTTAAAACTGTAGATTCCTTCATTCTTTTCGGCAGGGTGCAGAAAGCATSTGCTACCTAGCACAGGTTCGCTAATTCAAGCATTTCTAGTACCTTGGTTTACTGACATCATACTTAATGTTTGKATTTTCATTTTGTGTTCCTATTTCACTGTATTGAGTTGATCCTTGATGCTGTTTTGAGCTGGAGAAAGCAGGGTTAAATCTATGGTAGAACTAAGTGTTCTCTATTCCAGCATTTAGCTGGATTAGGCCCTTCATCACTGTCTCCTCCTGGGCTTTTTGTCTTGTCAGAAACGTGTGAAATGCTTTTACAAAAGCTTTACAGGAATATGAAAAGACATACGGGAGAGTGGCCAGAACAAATTTTATAATTAAGACTGTCTCCYATTTGCAGTAACTTATTATAAAGCTTTTTGCCAAGGACTGTTTCAGTAGATTGGGTCCCTGGAAACGCTTGCCTGGGCAGTGTGGAGGTGGTTTAGATGCTTGTGAGATTCTTCTGTGCTCCGGGGTGCAGGACAGAGCCAGGCACCAGTGAAATGTGGAGCGGAGGAGGAGGACAGCGTTGGAGCTGCCCTGGTGCTGCAGCCCTCGAGCCCTTGGCAGGAGCAGCCACCCGTTCTGGAGTCACGCGAGGCTCCTCGGAGGAGGGTCTAATGCGCTAGTGACGCTCTGGCTCATCCCGCTGTCCTTCCTCAAGGCCTTTTTGCCACCATGCAGGCTCCACCAACCTTGTGTCTCATGCAGGCTGGCACTGGGCACCAGCTGCTTCTACCTCCTCTTCTTCAGTGCTGCAGTGAGTAGAGAGTGGGGACAGATGCTGTGACTGAAGCTCGTGAGGCTGCCTGGATCCACCGTGAGAGGAACACCTTTTGTTGATAGAAAGTTGGACAGGTATGCGGGAGGCCTTCGAGATGTCCTGGGCGGCAGGAACCTGCAGCCGCTCCTCAGGCCTTACCGAGGTGGTTGGTCTCACTGGTTTCTCTTGACTGCCGCTCTACTGGAGGTCACCGTGTCCTGGCGTTGAGGGTTCAGCACCAAGGTACAAAGCTCAAAAAGAAACTGAACTCCAATCTAAAAGCTAGTCAGATTTTGATCCTGAGCGCTGGGTCCAGTGGTTTAATGTTGAGTAATGGAGAGTGAGACCAGTTTTCAGCCTTCTTTTGCCCTCAGCCTGTTCTTTTTTTTTAGTGCCTTTGTTCCCTTCCAGTCCCTTCTCTGGCTCCATCTCTCTCCATCCGTGGCACATCTCCTCCCAAAAACACAAGGGATTTCTGAGGCTGCCTTTGGCATTTCAGCTCCCAGGGAGTTCCAATTCCCAAGCCCCCTCGTCCTGTTCCCATTTGCCTTGTCCTGAAGCGAGGGGGGCCAGGACTGCCCAGCGGAGGCAAAACAAGGCCCCCAAAGGCAACTCATGGCTGAGCTGTGCAGGTAGTGCTAGGTCTGCAGTCCCTTCTCATCCCTAAAATCCTGCAGTGCTTCCCAATTTGCCCTGTGCTTTTCACTGGTGTGAATGAGTAAGCATAAGGCTCAAACGAGCCGCATCTGTAGCAAGAATAGAAGCAGTGGGTAGAAAAATAAAGGGAGAGAGCCGAGTCTCCCTCCTAATGGGTAGTGCAGAAAGCGCTGAGCCCCTCGAGACCTCCTTTTCGGTGTGTACCGTCCGGAAAACCTGTTTCGGATCGGGATCGGCGCGGCAGCCCGAGCGCAGGGCGTGCTCGTGTGCGCTTGGCAGCCGCACAAAAGAAACCCGTTGATGATATTCATAGGATTAAAGGCCCCGTTCCCGGGGACGCGCCTGGGTGGATGCAATTAAAATGCCTGTCAGGCAGTCGATACCAGCAGCCCCTTGCCGAGCCGCCTGGGCAGCGGCGAGGTGCAGCATCCTATTGTAAGTGGATGATGGCGGAGCTGGCTGGTTTGTCATCGTTCTGGAAAATTCGGTGGCCAGTGAACTCCCTCTTCCTCTCCCACTCACCCTCTTTTCCTTTTCACCGCTGCGGGGACGACTTCTAATTTGCAGTTTTCCTGCCACACACATGGTAGCTCCGAGCCGGTGGCTYGCCGGCTGCGCCTGCCTGCGGATCGGCAGCGAGCCCGCGGAGAGCGGCGCTCCGGCGGAATGAGCGCGCGGCGCTTCCTTAAGGATAGGCTGCTGTGCTATGGCAGCGTGTGAGCCGGTAACGATTTTGCTTTAAAAACGTCAGCTTTCTTTGCTTTCTGGGCATTTGGAGGAGTAACACCTGAATGCTGTAGCTTTGGGGGTTTTGGCTGCTGTGGATTAAATTTCATAGGGCTATGCATTGGATGAACTGAAACATATTAGTAATATACTTCTCTATAATGTGAATACGTATTTTTTGTGTTGCATACATAATAAATATGCACATGTCTTCATATACACCTATATTTACATAGGTGTATTTATGCATATGCATCGATGCCTTTGTATAAGGCAAGAGGAAGCTTTTCTCATAGCTGACAACTGTTTTTCATCCAAAATAAAAGTATTTTCATTTTTTCCCCATCTTTTGTTTCTATTAACAGCTTCTCCAGCAGACAGCCTTGGACGTGACGCACTGCCTGGAATCTGCTTGGTCACAGGTAGGGCACCTCTATGCTTCAATGTGTTTTTAGAGAATGTGGAATTGCAGAGTAAAATCCTGGTATAAGGTGTGCAGGGGAGTATGTTTCTGTTTTTAATTGTAGGTATTGCTCTTCATCCTGTCAGTCTGTATGGTGCTGCAGCTTTGTATAGATGTTCAAATAGTCTCTGTGAAGTTATTTATGCTGTGTAGATACAAGATGCAACTGTATAATGAGCCCTTTCAGCAAAGGGTGAAACACAAACCTTGATCCTATCTACATCTCGATTTAAAGGACCAAGGGGACAAAACCATTCCCATCTGTATTGGACGTTGGTTCTTTTTAACATAGTTTTAATATGAGCGAGCTCTTTGTGGGCTAGCAAGAGCGGGGTTAAGCTCCCCGCCTTGCTCAGGGCAGGTATGATCCATCGCAGCACAAAGCAGAGAGCAGAGTGCTGGTTTCAGACTATGTTGCTTTCATAGAGGAGGGAAACTTCTTTTAACTCATTCCCTGCTGCCAGAAGCCTGTTGGGTGCCTTGGCTTGGCGTTTTTGTGCACAGCCTGTCCATGTCCTGGAGGAAAGGACAGGGCAGTGCTTCAAAAGCATCCTTTTTTTTTTTTTTAAATCTCACCAGCATTTTGGATATTATTTCTATGTGCCATCGTGAAGCAAAAAGACCCTTTTTTTTTTTTTTTTTTTTTTGTGACAATGTCGTTGCTAGTTCCAGGAGAAGTTTATTTTCCTCTTCACCCAATGTCTTCTGGTTTTGGTTGCTTTAACCCTTTGAGGTTATAGGTGCAGTGAATATGGTTTAGGCAGAGAGAGGGAAAATGTGGAATAAAACCCAGCAGAATCGGACTCTATAGTTAATATTCTTTGGATTGGACTTTCAGATACTTCCAAGTGATTAAGGAAGGCAAATCTGAAAAATCTGTGTTTTGCTGAAAACAAAAAAAMCCCACCCCAACATGTAGGCAAGACTGAAAGTCTCCTTGTGCCTCGGTGGGAAGGTAAAGATATATCTATTGCCTGTTAACTGCTCGGGTGCCAGTACTCTGCCAGTAYCTCCCAAACCCGATGTGATCGCGTGCCAGATGTCGCTGCACTGACCATGCTGCGTAGCTCGGTCTGACGAGTGAGAGGTAACATGTTTGTAGAGCAGCAGTCAACGTTTGCATGTATTTTTAGTGTGGAGTTTCAGATTGCCTTTAGAAAAGGAGAATAAAATGCTAAGAAATTCTTTAGGAAAGGCAAATCTTGTTTTGTTTCTAGCCTGGATAAACCAGGAATACCGGTGTCTCTGTGCAGTCTCTGAAGTGCCTGGTCTGGTTCCTTGGACAAGCAGGAGCCCTGCAGCGTTGCCAAGAATTTGGGCCTCTGCAATAGGTATTCCTGAAATTTGGTGCAGCATCAGTTTCATGACAAGAAACTGATATGCTGATTGAGAGGTGCCCTTTGTGGGGGAAAAACAGTAGTGGTGTTTTGTGTTGTTTCAAATATTTCTATTTTTCTTGCATGTAATTCTATTCCTCATTTTCCTGTTTTACACATCCTTCTATTCTCTCGGCACTTATATTCTCTCTCTCTCTCTCTCTCTCTCTCTCTCTCTCTCTCTCTCTCTCTCTCTCTCTCTCTCTCGCTTTGGCAGAAAGCTTCTTGGCTTCTGGATTTTCCTGGCTAAATAAAATTCTTCAAAAGAATCCTTTATTTGTTAGTTTTTATAACTTGCCTTTAATACTGTTTCCTCCTGGTATCAATTATCACCAGACTCGTAAAGATAGAAAGGCATGAAGTAAATTGTGTATAAAATGCTTGAGCTCATGAAAAATGYGTTCAGTGCTCTTTCTTAGCTAAGAGCAAGAGGTGCTTTTTCCTTCRTCTACTTTGAATTTCCCTTCCATTATCCCAGGGCAGCAAGCCAAGCTGCAGTCTCATTCTGATTTCATTAATGTTTTGCAAAGCTCATCCCTCAAGGACTAACGCTGCTCGCCGGTCTGGATGTCACATCCAAGGCTTTACTGCAGTGCTGGAGAACAGGGAGAGAGCTCTTGCAGACGGCCCTGGTGACACTGCTTGCAGACAAGTAGAATTGCCTGGTTTTCCACAGTATTAGTGGATAATGAGTCAAAATGTTGGGTAATGCGATCCCCTTGGGTTCATGTTTTCCATCTCCTTTCTTTTTCTYACCTTCTGTCGCAGTGTCTTATCAGACCTCTGAAGTCTCCTAAAAACAAACAAGAAATGGTGTCAAAGCTTACTTACTAAATCAGATTTTCAAAGGGGACACAGCGTTTTGATGTAAACCGTGCATATACCTTTCTTATAACTGTAACTTATCAGCCATCTTAACCTTCTGCCTTGGCCTGCGTTTTTAAGATTCGTGTTACAAATGGTGTTTTCTGGCTGTAGAGGACAAAATGAGAGGTTACGCCRGCAAAAATGGAAATAATTCCAAGTGATACTTGGATTAGTGATTTTCTTAAAGCAGAGGTAGGGGCACTTACTCCATAAGAAGAAAATTTATCCTAGATTGACAGGATTTTAAATCCCATGGCTGCAGTGGTAGAATAAGCTCTTTTGAAGTACCAAAAATAAAAACATCTTTTGTTCGCTGGTGGCAGAAGGCAGCAGAAGCCGGAGCTCGTGGCTGCAGTGAGGTGTGCTGGATTATAGCTTATGGACTTTGACACACATCCAGAACGATGGGATGTTTGGCAGCCTCTTCATTCAAACCAATGACCCTGTGCCCAAATGTGCTGACAGCCTCAGAAGAAGATGAGCATCAGCTCGGCCCTGAGGCTCTTTGGGCAGTGGTGGCAGCAGGAGCTCATTCAGCCCCAGCATCCAGAATCTACCCCGCAATTCCTGGCTTATGTTCTGTGCTTGATGACAGATCCTCAGTGAACTTTTCCTGCAGTTTTAGTCATAGGAAGRTTCTTCCCCAGGCAGATTTTTCAGTGGCAAATGAGGTTTCAGCTGAGGCCCTGAAGAGGGGTCGTTTGCAGGGTTGGTATTTTCTAGGTGTCTACATRGGATTCATGGGATGTTCCCTCTGCTTCTTGGCTGAGCGGGTTGAAATGGGCCATTGGATTCAGCAGTTACTGTTTGGGGAGAACATAACCTGTGTGAGACTTGCTTCTTGTGGGGAATGGTGCAGTGACTGCGTAGTGGTTTCATCCATAGTAATGGGAGTTGGTTTGAATGGGTTTCAGCCCATCTTTTGAGCCTCTTCTCCCCTACTGCATCTTGCAGTACCTTTGCAGCAGCGTGCCCGGGTTCTCCCTGGCCCCTCACTCTGCGCTGGGCGGCATCCGGCCCATGCTGGAGCTGCTCGGGCCACAGGGCTGCTCTTGGACCCGGGCCAGGGGAAGATGAGAAGCAGCAAAGAAGTGATGAGTTCACCTTAGCATTTCCCTGCTTTGGGGGAGAGGAGAACTCCCTCCTGCTTTGTTTCCCATCGCTAGGACGAAAATGTYCCTCTGTCCTTCACTCTTCATCAAGCTGCATTTAGATATCAAGAATCAGAGACAATAAAGCAGGCATGCAGTCGCTGTGCAGGGGGAGATGCGGCCAATATTGCTTCGGCAGGAATGCATTATATTCCTCAGTAGGGATATTTGCTCAGTGTGGTAAATTATTGAGGCCCTTGGTTGGGTGAGGCTGGATACACGTGAAGTTTAGTCGTGGTACTTAGTGTGGTGGCTTTTGCCTTGGCTGTGCTGACTCTGGTATTAGTGTGGGCGTGGTAACCATAAAAAGGTTAGTATGTATTTAGTAATATATAAACTTGATTCTCCCTTTCCCCCATTAACTTTGTCTTACTGTGAATGTCGTTACTGCCCACAGCTGTGTTCTTGCATGCTTGAAGATGGCTTTTAATGTGATGGGGAATAAATGGCAGTCCATTGACCTGTCCCATTTATTGAGAACCCGTCCATCCCCTAGATGGTTCAGGCCCTCCCATACTGGGAGAGCCACGTGGACGCCGTGTGAGGAGCAGGTGAGGGGCAACCCGACGCGACGGGRCTACTGCTGGCTCACGTTGCCGCCCCGCAACGTGCCCTGTGCCTGAGCCACCTCCCCAGCACCCTGTGTCTGCTTGGCACCGAGCTTGCGAGAAGCCACCGGCCATTCGTTTAGCACAGCGAGTGACTGTCGATGCTCAGTCACCGCGGCTCTTCACAGCTGTGCTCTGAGTCCTTGTGGTGCAYGTGATGAGGTAGTTTTTTCAGTGCGTGCTGTTAGTGAACTGCGTTCTTTTTTTATTATTCATTTTAAATGTATGTTCTTGCTCTTAAAAATGCAAATGTGCTAGAAGAAAATGAACATTGCTTAAGAAAGTGTCTTTGCTTAGCATTTCCATCATCAAGAGATTCATGAGCACTAGAGACAGGAATAGAGAGCAGCAGAGGAGAGATCACAAAGCCRTATATTTAAACAGCAATATAACCTGCCACGGGGCAATTGCCTGGATGTCAGAGTGTGAGCGAGAGAAACAGCGAGTGCTTGTGCCAGAGCTCACATCCCGCAGTGCGGAGCAGTGCGCGGGCCGCTCTGTCTTGCATCCTCTGTGAGCAGGAGGAGAAATGTTTGTGGGAGTCAGTACTCCGGCAGGGACAGACCCGGTCCCAGGTAATAATCCAGGGCAGAAGTGCCCGCTTTAGGACTTGCGCATGGCCCCGTGTTCCAGCCATTGCTGCGGCTGGAGCYGCTCTGAGGGCGGATTTGCGTCGGTCGGCGGCGCTCCCCAGAGCTGCCTAAAGCGCTTGTGCTGGCTCAGYGTTTTGTTCGGCCGTCGAGGCCTCCATGTTGACTCAATGCAGTAAAACCCAAATTTATGATGGTTCAAGATGGCTGCTACCTGTGTTGCTACCTCGTGAGGGCAGGTCCTGCTCCCAGCGCTGAGCCCCACCGCGCTCGGGCTGCCCTCGCTTTGGAGAGGTGCCACGAAACGCGTCTGCAGTGCGACCCGGCTCCTGAGCCATCGCGGTAATGAGGGCTGCTGCTGTTATCAGCAGTGAGAGGTAATTAATAACAACCCCGAAGCTGGCAGAACTGCTTACGGCAGGAAGGCTGCCTGCAAAATACAGAYGTGCCCCTCGGAGTAGATAAATGAACGTGCTTATTCTTAGCTTTTTTGGCATTTCGTGTCCATTAGTCAAAATGTCCCAGTGAATACTTGTGGAAGGGATTAGGAAGAGTAAATTGACACGTTGTGTTTTGTCAGGGTATTACCTAGAAGTAGTTTTGTAGCTGTAGCTGTAACGGGCAGTAAGTGAAAATCGCAGAGCGCAATTGTGTGCGGCTCACACAAGCCTGGCACTTGAGAGCACTTTAGCTGGTTAATTATTGAACCTCAGCAATGGGAGCTGAAGCTGTGATCTAAGTAACGTATCCCTGCAGCTTGTGAACCATTTGCAAACCAGGAATCACTCACTGAAATAAGCCYCTGAGGAATATTTCAATTTTAAAAAGAAAATGAGCATTTCTTTGTGGCTGTGTCCCAGAGGCACAGCAGAGACAGGAAACAAGGAGATCGTCGGTTGGGCTGTTGCCCACCCTCACCGGGCCCCCGACACCTGCCCTGCACCCTTGCTGGAGTGTTTTGCTCAGAGATGTTGAATGTCAGAGAGCTCTGCGTGGTCCTGTTCTGGCCCAGGTGCCTGGGGGGCTGTGAGCTACAGCATTAGAGCGAAATCCAGGTAAATCGTTTCAGTGTTCGTGTCCTGTTACTCTGATCTGGTCTTAGACCCTGGGTTTTGCTCTTTTCTCTTCCATCAGAGAGTCCCTCCACAGAAAGGTTAGTAGTTGAAGCCTACGTGCCTCTAGACGGTGCTGCTCTGTGGGCATGGCCCTGCTCCCTCTAAGAGCTGCTTTCGGAAGGCTGCAGGAGACCCTGGAARCACCATCCCAACGTCAGGAGCTTTGGAGAAGAGGGGATGCAGCAAAAGGATGAGTTTTGGGGCCTTGCACGCGTGGTAAGGACAGTGCAACTTYGGGTGGGAACGCCTGTTCTTGCAACCTGGCGCCTGCTGCGCGGGGCTGGGTGTAGGGAGGCTGCATCTCTCTTTGAATGGGCTGACGGCTGTTGTGGCGYGGCCATCTGTCCCCCTTCACGCAGTAATGAGGTTGTTTTATTATTGTCTTCAGCCTGGCTTCCCGGGCCTTTAAGCCACTGGTCTGTCCCCATTCATTGTGGGATAAAGAAGCTCCTAACTTCTTTCTTTCCCTTCTTTAAATAGAAAATAGGGTCTTGCTGTGATAGTGATGGTGAGTCTTTCTCCTCCCTTATGGTGCGAGCAGCTTTCTGCTTGAAAAATGTGCTTGATAGCAAGGAACTCAGCATTTATCACCGCAGGTCAGCAGCACGCTTAGCTTGGTACAGGGGGCAGCTGTAAAGAGTTGCAGAAGGCCTTTAAGCCAAAGTATGTTTTATGATCTAATATACTAGCCTGGAAGCAAGGGCTAGATTTTGAGAGGATAAGGGACTGCAAATAGGGCGTTGGATGAATATTGAATTGTCCTTGGGTCCTTCTCGCAGGCTGTTGCTTTTTCAGCCCATCTCTGGGAATTAAACATTGAGCAATGTCTTGGCTCACGCGGTGCACCAAGCTGAGCGGGGTTCTGCTGCCGGCAGGTTTGTGGTGGGGCGAACGCTCCCGCACGGGAAGCGGGGCAGCCCTCTGGCTTCTTGCTTTTGGCACTGGAGGTGGGAAGGTGGAAGTGGTGTGTGCATCAAAGGGTTAAACAAACTATTGAACTCTCATCTCTCCAGTGCTTTGTGCTGGGTTGCTTCTGCCAGCTTCCAGTCTCTTTGTCCCATAGATATCTGAGTTGACACACACACATACACACAACACACAAAACAGAGTGCTGCTGGTGGTAAAAGCACTGTATAAAGGCAGTCTACAGGTATGCTGGAGCAGAAGCTGTTGGAGCAGCCTGGGCCATTGAGTCCATGCAGAGGGTAATGGGTCAGTTTAAGGGCAGACTGAAAGGTGGGATCCAGAAGATCCTTTCTTGTGGCCCACATGCTCCTTGCAGGGAGGTAGCTGCTGCAGGGGCAGCAACTGCAGGCATGCTGAACCGTGAAGCAACGTCTTAGAAAGGGGGCAATGGGAGCAGAAAAGATGAATCTATTTGAATCCCATAGAAATTTTCCATTAGCGTGGCCTTGGTTTTGCACTGCTGCAGTCACGGGTACTTTGATCTTTGCAGGTGATGGGTTTTTCCTCCTTCCTGCACTGCACAGCGCCTGCATCCCTCCCATTCAGGATGGGCAGCGGGAGGCCCGCGGTCCTGCTGCAGGCTCCATTGAGCAGAGCTAGGCAGCAGCCGGTCCTTTGGGACAGCAAATATGAGTAATTAGGGATGGGTAGACCCAGAGAATTAAATAGCTGGAGAGTTGTGAAGCTGCTGTCTGGGGACACTGAGGCAGAACACAACTGAGTGTATGGAAATGTGTTCTTGCATATTAAGTACATTTTCCTGGTTGTGAGTTCAAAGAAATGAGGCATCTTGAGTACCCTTGGGGACAGCTAAAAGAAGCAATTTCAGGTGGGAAATTAAAAAGAAAAAAAGAAATAATACATGCATTTGCAAGAAGGATTGTTGTGGGGAATATTGGATAGTGCCACAGGAAGCCCATGCTCAGAGCATCATGGCCTGGCCGGCTTTGGCAGGGAGATCTGTGCTCGGTGGTTGCAGTCACTGCCCCAGCTGCCCCTTGGTGTTTTTGTCCCAGGAGGGATTGGGTGTTTGCTGGCTCTTGCTTGGGTTGCTTTGCTTTTGCAGCCTGGCACTGTTGCAGGTCTGTTTTTGTCCTTCTGGTGATCCCTTGGAGGCCCCAGGGATTCATTCTGCTTTTCTTATACCAGCTGCAGTTTCTGAGAAGGGAGGAGGACGAGGTGGAAGAAGGAGCAATTCACACACTGGCAGTAGCTTGTGTGATGGGGCAGCTCTGCAGTGCGTAATCCAAAGATGCTTCCAGATGCTGGTTTCCCAAGTTAGTTTCAGGAAGGTAGTTCTCATCCTAGATATTGCACTGTAACTTGGAACAAGTTGTTTAATTCCTGTCTTCCCACCTGCCTCCATTACTTGGCTTCCTTGCCTACAAAATGGGTGGAAGACCCAAAATCCTTTATGTCTCTGCATGCTAGGAGGTAGATACCTAAACTAAAGGTATTTAAATAGGTATCAAAGCCTGGTGTGCCCCACATTGTCAGGAAAGTAGGGTGACTGGGTCAGTCACTTGGTAAGACTGAAGCCAGATTTTGTGACTGGATTGCAAAGCTCCCYGGGGGTTCACAGCTTGAAGGCGCCGCAGTGTGAAAGTGCTGTTGATAGAATAAGTGCAGAGAAATAAGTGCCAGCACTTTGCTTTTGTAGCAAATAAAACCCCACAGTCTGTAGCGTGGAAAGGCACTGTTAGCAAGTGCTTGCAGAAGCATTTGCCATTTTTGTTTGTGCAGTGGTATCTAAAACACCAGGAAAGAATATTTTAACTTCCTGAAAATCACTGTGTAAAACTCAGCTTTGGGATGAAAGGTGTATTGCTGTTTGACTTGCAGTGGATTCTGAAGTAATATCTTAGGCTGTAGACACTCCTGGAATAGCAGATTTTGTTTAAATTATTTTTTGACTACTCGTGGCTATTGCAGAGGAACACAGGGTAGGTTAAAGCAAGGCCTTACCCTCCTCCTATTGGTGTGTCCTGTCCAACGTGTTTAACAGTGAGAGTGGGGCCTGATCCAAAGCCTACTGAGTCCGATGCAACACTTTGTGTTGCCTTGGGTGGTTTTTGGATTGGTCACCTAAAGGGCAGCAGTAGTCAGTAACTGGTGTAGGGACTAATATTGCTGGTGGGAGCCCGTTCTGCCRAGGTCAGTGCACGAAGGCGGTGGCTCTGCGAGGCAATGTCACTGCTAGGAGGAGAGCACCCYGCTGCAGGGCCCAGGGCAAGCTGTGTAAGTTGTGTAAGCTGCAAGTGCACAGCGGGGCTGCCTGACGTACCAGGATGCTTCACCCTGCTCCGAGGAGACGCYGAAAACACGTGTTTCCATCAGGTGATCCGTGAGATAAAGATGAGGAAAGTTAATTGGAATTGTCACCGCAGCCTCTTGCTAGAGGCTGCCGTTATGCTGAAAAGTGACATTAGTGATGTTGGCAGCATGGGGCAATTTACTGTTAAGTATTAACTATGAAAATGAATTTGCCTTTCAGGTACGTGCTCCTGCTGCTAGAGATCTCGCTTGCTTTACTTCCCAAATTGCCATTTTCTGTAAAAGGTGTGTGGCTGTTAGAGGTGCTTTTGTAATAAACCCGTTGTTTCTCAAGAGCGCTCAACCACGTCCWCGTTTTGCAGGTGGTGTTTTGCAGATGCCATGTTTATACAAATGAAGATTTTTAAATTTGCATATCTACATAAGCATAGTGAATATGTAGGCAGTAATTGTGATGGACTTAGTTGAATGTTTAAAGGTATCAGTGGTGGTGGGGAAATACAATTTATTTTAAACAGGCTTTTTTGTATTTCTTCTCTATGGCTTAATAACAACATGTGTGGCTGTGTAGGCACAGTCTTAGAAACTGAACTCATGTTGAAACCCTTTCATTTCCATATCCAAACATCTTTGTGTGGTTTTTATTGACTGGTTACAAACAGCGTATTAAAACATATGCCATGAAAATTAGGGCACTGTTTCCTACAGCGTAGTTCCTTTCTGTTTGTTATTTACTTTTTCTGTTTAGGGAAATCACAGGAGTGTAAGTCCATATGCTAACCATAAACCCACCAAGGATTTGCATTTCATCCAGAATGGGGCTCATTAAGAACGTGAAAGTAACACAGACTTTGGAGATATCTTTTAGTTTCCTTGTACACGYTTCAGGATCACAAGGGTACTAGAAATGATTAGTCCCTGTGAGGGCACCATCTCAGATGCTGGAGAATGCTGGAAGTTGGGCACATGGAAGACTGCAAGCACATGGCTAAGAGCTGGAACTGGGTACTCATAGGAGAGACCAGAGCTTGTATCCTCCAACTCGTATTCTCCAGCTCACTCTGGTGTCAGCTCCGTTAGCTCATCCCTGATGATGAGTGTTTCCCATTAAACTCTCTGTCTCATTTCTGGAAATTCTTTTCCATCAGGTGGATCTATTAAAAAAGTAGTTAAAATTGATGTCCCGGAAGCATCTACTAGTGAGGGATCCTTTAGACTCACTCGTAATCAAGAATCTCTTTCCTTTGTGACTGATGTGACAGGATGAGGTGACTGACAAGTTAACTACCATGTTGTGCTTATCACAGCTGCCCCATGGTACAGAGCAGGATAGCTGCAAGCACTCTGSAAAGTCTATGGAGCATTGCATCTTTCTGCCACTGCTTAGATGCCAAAATATCTTTTGCAATGTTTTTCTGTAGGTGACAAGGTGCTAGGGTGGTTGACTTGATTGAAACAAGTGACTCTCAACGTGYAGTTTTTCCAAAAAGAGTAAATCCTCTCTCCCAATCTTTAGGCATACGAGCGAACATTCRTCTTCTAGCATTGTGAGAGTCACATGGAGTAGTGTTAGTGAAACTGTTTGTTCTGTCATGGTAAATGTAAAGGAAAACTGTTGGTGTTATCATGAAGCCCATACCTCCTACATAAGTGCTTCAGTCACAGTTTGTGTATAATCATGAATTCTGGAGCACTTCATGATATCAACAAACCTGTTCATCCGTGTCTAAAGATACCTTACTTCCTTAGGGTCAACAAAGCCAGGAAGGTACTTGGTAATGTTACCTTGGAAATATTGAAAGCACATATATCTATGGGGAGCTCTTCTGTGTTAGTAGCTACTAGTTTGTTACTAGTATTTTTTGCCTTAATTATTTTTATATCAAATACATGCTGGCCCTTCATCTCAGCACTGCTTTGTTTCGGCTGCTTTGGAGTGGTACTTGCACTGATCACTAAAATCCTCTTCCCCAGTTCAGTTTACTTGTGAAGGTATGAATTATTTGTTACTTGTGATAGTATGAATACAYAACCTGTCTCCCCTCTCTGTCTGAATTAAAATAGCATGGCTAACATTTTGAACTGAGCCACTCCAGTATGAGTATATACCAAAATTAAGGTTGTATCCAGTAATTGCTGGTATGGAAAGGAGTTGGTTTCACCTAGCTGTCCAGGTGCAGAGTAGGGGTCGTGTGACAGCAGGAGGATGGATCCTCTAATTAAGGCAAAACAATTCTTTATCTTCAGGCTCGAATAGGCGAGGATGTGGCCCAGTGCTCATCGGCAGTACTCCCACTCTGGGATTTCTCCCACCAGAGACTAGTTCCGCTCAAGTGATAYTTGTCTAATGCCTTTGCTGTCGCTCCATGACTGGGTATAGCAGGGGCATAGAACACCATGACTATGGACCATGTGCAGCCAAGGGGCAATTTGTTTTTGAAGMAGTTTTGATTCATTCAGAGCAATTTGGGGTGAGCTTCTTCACATGGCACATGTTTTCTGGGAAGTGAGACAGCTTAGGAATAAGAGGCCACAAGAAATTTGGCACAGAACATGAGGATGCAACAGAAGGGGTGAAAGCTTAGTGAAGACTGAATAACCTCAAGGGGACTCGGTTCAGATACGGTGTAGTTTCCAGGAATATTGCCTGTTCTTCTGGTGCAACATGGTTTTGTACTACTGATATTTGCCTAAAGTACCTTCTGATGGGGCTGGTGTTCACAGCAAAATATCCTTCTGCATACTCAGAGGGACAGAGGGCCCAAGGGGTGGCTGTCCCGTTTGAGTAGACAGCTGAGTACAGTGCATGCTGGCACCTCCAGGTTGGCTCTTGCCTCCCTCAGGCTCCGGGCAGCTCATTCTGATCTGTATACGAGGGGAGGATGCTCTTCAGCAACCTGAAAAGAAACGAGTGAGACTTTCATCACCAAGAGGATGGAAAGACCAAAGAAAGCTCCCAACTGCACCGCTGCTCATTTCAATTCAAGCAAAACTCAGAGAAATCCCTTTCTTAATGCCCGAGAATAAGAAGCAGCTGAGCACTGAGATTCCTCAGCTTGCCTTCAAAAGGCAGTGTCTTCTAATCATCTCAAAGCAGCCAGCATGAAAGCTCCTTCCAGAGAGATGTCACGGAAGGTCACACGTTTTCCTTTGAATGATGAGCAGTGCTTTTAAAGGAGCTTAGTATAAACTTTAGGCTTGTGGCCCAAATGATTTGTTTACTGTATACAGAGAAGCTGCAATCCTTAGCTAAGCAGAAATGGTGACTTTGTCATTAGAGCTTGAATAAAAATTTGGAAAATCTGCATGCATTTCCCTCAATGCTAGAGAGCTCATATGTGATTTCAGGCAAGATATTTTATCTTCCTTGGCCTCGATTTGCAGTCTTTCAAATATAAAAATGAGCAGAAAACTACACAATTCTYTAGAAGTGTTTTCCTTGAAATTGAATCTACAGATGATCCTCAAAAATGAGGAGGGAGGCTAGCAGCTGAGAAAGAGAAGGCAAGCCGTAGAAGACTAAAGACAGATAAGCTTCCCATCATGTTATTTGTATGGTGTGGGGATTTATGATAAAGAACCACTGCATTTTAAATACAAAAACATGGCAAGAATTTGGTTTACCTTTTCTCTCCTCTGTCTATTGTCTACTGAGTTACAAGCCCTTCAAGACTAAGCCTTCTTCTCGGTCTGTGCCCTGCCCAGTGTCATGGGTCCCACTCTCAGGCCAAGGCTGCATGTGTGAGGGATACATTGAGCACTTAGAGATGTACTAGAAATAAATAGGGTCCTGCAAGGTCACTGGTGCTTGTTCTGATGATTGGAAGTGAGGAACTGGTGTGTTGTATCATGGCAGTCTGCTGAAGGAACCAAGGTGAGCTAAGAGAAAACCTTTTTTCTCATTGTTTTTGCTTCTTATTCCTCTGCAGTAAGACAGTTACAAAAGCTTGAGCTTGTTTAATTCCATTGSAGGGCTGATTCCTAAAGCGATGTAGGATTCATCCTGAGCCCAGGATGTGCCGGGCTTGCAAGAACCGGCTCCTGCTGCTGACTTGTGCCTGCATGTGGCTGTGCAGAAAGTCTTCCTAGAGGCAAAATCCAACCTTTGCTGGTGGCACCAGCTTCGACTGTGCGTGGTTTGGGCCTCCTGTCCTGAGATGTAATGGCTCTTTCCACTTGCACATGTCGATTTTGAGCTGTGGGGCTATTTTTTAATAACAGCCTACTCAAAAGGCATACATTTTGTTACYGAATGTGTCAATGCAGAAATGGATGCTCTTTACTGTGGTTATCACTGCTATACGTATTTTAAAACTGAAAATGTATTTTCTGTGATGCCATAATGCTGAGTGCGAGTCTGAGGATCCGTTTTCAAATGAAAATGAATTGAAAGTTGATGAGAATTTTAGTCTGCTAGGTGGACAAGACTACTGATCTGTGTAACTGAATGTTCTTAAGACTACGCTTTACCTGTGAGTCATTTAGACATGAGGTCTAAGTTGTGCCGAAGTACCTAAAGTACTCCCTTACAGACGGCTATAGCCCTTGTGGTCAAGGTAATCTCTGCATTTGATTTTCTTTTCTTCTTTTTTTTAATCCTCTGTTCAGGTACTTACATAGTGCAGCACCATGTTTTTAAGGAAGCTTTTATGCACTTCTGAGTAAAGAGATCCTGTTTTGAAAGTTGCTGCAAGATACACATGCTGGCTCTAAAGAAGAGGGAAATTTGCTGGACAAATCAAGTACTGAAATGGTTGTTCAAAAGACTGTTCAAATAGCRGTTTGGTTTTAATGGGTTTACCCTGAGCTGTAATGCTGCATTTGACCTGCTTGTGTGCGTGGCAGTATAGCAGCCCGGGTTGAGTTTTACTGGGACAAGCGCGGCGCTGGGAGCAAACCGTGCGGCCTGGGTGGACTTGGGTGGACTCAAATGGGTGAAGTGCAGCTTCCAGCCCACGAAGCGCTTCCTGCGATTGCTCAGCTTAGGAAAAAGCCTTGTTATTTTAATGCCTTCCAGCACAGTTGGAAGCGTGTGGTGCTGAGAGAGAATAATGGTTTTCTTTACAGGGATTGCGTTTCAAGGGGTTAGAAATCTCTATTTGCCCTGGTTTTCTCGTCGRCTTGCCACTTGCTTAGCTTTACAAATGCGCTGTACAGTTTTCTGAGTGTGGAAATGGGACGTCAGATACTCGTACTGTACAGGACCGTGGTTTCTCATCTCCTCAGTGTTACCTGTTTGCTTAATCACAAGCCAATTAAAGTATAATAACTGAGCACACTTCAGAGCTGGGCATGGCACTTGCAAACAGAGAGGAGGATGTGCATGCATTATATTCTGGGTATTTGCACTTGTAAAATTCTCTAAATTCTTGGCCTTTTTTCTTTCTTTGCATTCAGTGGACACAAGGTGCAACACCTCACAAAACATCTCTCTCATGAGAGATGGTCTYCTGCTTCTGGCAGTTGCTGGTTATCTTGAACTTTGTGAAAGGTGTGCTTTCTTGGTTAAACTAAACAAAGTTATCTGGAGTGAATGCTGTGAAAGGAAAACACTCCCGTTTTTACCAAATCCATTAACTTTAACAAGGATGCACAAGCATGTATTCTTTATGGGTAGACTGGCCTCAGCTTGACCCCGGCTAGCCATCTGGAACCTTATTTCTTAATAACATAAAGTCTGCTGAGTTTGGCTTTTATGACTTACGGCTTAAGCTATTAAATACAGAACRTTTGGTTTCACAGGAACTACATGATTTTCAAATAAACAACTGGCTGGAATATATACATTACATGAGAGAATCCATACTGCAAACTCCTCTCACAAAAGAGCAGGTCACTTTTCCCTGCCTTATCGCGGGTGAGAATAGTGCARAATTGATTTCACAGGTTTAGATTTGGAGCTGAGATTGAAGCTCGGAAGTAGAGCTAACTGGAAGGGGCTTTAATCGCTTGTTTAAATGGAAAAAAATGTCACTGTACGAGAAATGTTCATGGGAAAGGATCATTTCAGTGAACTCCCGATTCCGAGGCTAGGGAAGCATCAAGCGCCGTGTCCCAGACAGGCTGAAAATGAAGAGGGAGCAGAGAAGTCTGAGGAACCTGCTGTGTCGGGCCCCAGACCTCGGTGTTGTTTGTCTTGGAGGACGACAGACCTACTGAGTGCAGCGGTCTGAGTGCAGCGGTCTGAGTGCAGCAGTCTAAGCTCTGTACGTAGCATGACTGTGGTTTGTACGGGATCCAGAGCCCTTGGGCATCCTTGAATCTTCTGGGAATGTGCAGTGTTCCCCGGGCTGCCTTTTCTTGCTGAGCACCTGGTGGCAGGTGCATGTTGGGTCTGTTTGCTTGTTGTGGTGGCCGTAAGGGTTTAGCAAAGAGGACAACATGGACAGGCAGCGGATTGAGGGAAAATCAGGAGAGCAGGGGAAAACTACCCCTGGATGTGCAAGTGATAGTGAGAACAGCTCATGGCGGCCGTCACAGGGTGCCCGGATGCTTTGCATGGGGATGTTGGCGATGCAAATTTCTCCAAGCTCAGATGGTCGAGAGCTTCAGGCAGTAAAGTTGAGCTGGGTGCTCAAGATCCATAGCAAAGAAAGCCAAAAGCTTGCCCGTCTCAACCAGCAAAACACTTGGCATTGCTTAACTGCCCTTCACCCTGTGACAGGTGACTTGGTCACTCCAGATTGCTAACGGAGATAAGCAGTTTAGAGGTGATTTAGAAGATAAAGGGTTTAAAGCCTCTGGGACCTTTTGCTCTGCAGTTGCAGTTGCTCTGCTGTGCATGAGAAGTGCAGATATTGCTTCTTGTTGCTTCTCTGGGATGTGTGTGAGCTGGGACAGCCGATACGCATACCAAAAGGCAGCATAGGTCCCTCCTGGAGGGAGCCCGGGACACATGGTGGCACGTGTCCATGTGCCCCACCACAGGCTGAGGTGTTGGAAACTGGTGCTTTGGGCCCTGCTATCCCGCATACGTGAATCCCAGTGCAAAGCCTCAGTTCGGATGTGGTTACTGTGAGAACTGCACAACCTGCCCAGCCTGGTCTCCATTTGSGAAAGTTAACGGGTGGGATTAAGGGATAACAGGCAGGCAGGTGGTAACTGCAGCCTCGAGGCTGGCTCAGACCTCCCCACAGAAGCGCTGCGCTTTGAAGCGCGTCCGCTTGTGCCGGCGTAATGCAATTTGTGTTAACATGCACGTCAGGAGGCGGCTGCGCTCCGCTCCTGCGGGAGGCTGGAATTACACCCCGCGCGGCCGCGGCGCTCCCATTATGCCTTCCAGCAGGGAAGCAGGAGCYGAGTGACCTTGGCTTCCCCCCTGTCTCAGGCAATAACTCACTCTGTGATCCACAGGAGGTCTCTCAGTCTACAAACCTTCAAAATGTGGGTTTATTACTGTTTTATCCGAAACATCTTCTGAAGTTTAACTGATACTCTTAAAGTGTGTAATATCCCACTGACAAGAAAAGTAAATTCAACCCAAGCCTAAAAAGTGTCATTTTTACTGTGTCTCACTCTACATATCTGTTACACGTCTGAAATACAGTTGACTCTGGCGTGTAGGATATATTGTGAACGTTTTCTGTTTCTGTAGGAGATCACAGCAGTCTCTGCACTGGCTTATTTGGAAAGGATTCTAAAATGAGAGGACGGAGCCAAGTCAGTGCAGCATTTCTTGCTTTCTAACCTCTTCTCTGATGTCCTTCCGCATTTCTCACCTGCAGAAAGACCCTTTTCCTGCCTCCTGAAGTTCATACTTTGGTTTGTACCTAAAGGGCAGTGGAAGATTTTCTGTCTGTTGTATGTTAGTCCTGACCGAGGCAAGAAGCCCTATTGAGTCGCCTGCATCCTGGCTCCACGTGCCATCCCGAGAGCCCTGCCTAGGGTCATACTCCTTGCAGAACAAAGTTTGGGTTTGAAGCCATGGAGCTTAGTGAAGATTATGCATTCTGTGCGCTTAGTCCAAGGATAGATTAAAARGGGCATTTAAGTAATAGTGCACGTACTACCTACTCTGAAGTAGTTGTTCTTGTGCCTTTCATTTACAAAATCAAAAGGCAAGAGYTGTGGTTATTTCTTACAAGCTTTGTGTTGCCCGTGTTTGGCAGGGTGCCTGGCAGGGCTAAGCTGAAGCAGKAAACACGTGGTTTCTGTGCGTGAAGCTGAGGTGAGGCCGGCGTGCCCGTATCAGACTAGAGATTTCTCAGGTTTGGATCGCTGATACTACTGTCAGATTTGACTATTTGTAGCAAACGGGCCTTGACTGAAGAGCAGTCTCTAGTGAGCCCTTCCTCTCCAGCCTGGGACAATGGAAACATGTCCATGCAACAGCACGAGCCGCGGCTGCTTAAAGCACGTGGCAGAAGCTGTGGTACAGTGCCAGTCTTGCAGTTAGCAGTGCATCTCAGGTGCCCTCTGGGAGGCCGAATTCATCCATTATGCGAGTTAGCCAGAGTCGAAACCAAAGGGACATCTGTGGCCAAGGCAGAGCAATGTGGGCAACTCAGAGTGACCCAAAGTTTTCCTGCTGCATGGAGCAACTGAGAAAAAATAGGCCAGTCRTTCATTTTATAAGTCTCTTAAGCCATCGTAAGAATTTATAGGAACTCGTTATACAATAAATTATAGATATAAAATAGCAGGTGGCACATCTTTCAAGCAGCTTGCATTAAAATTCATCTTGACAAGATCAGGAAAACAGCCCCCAGACCTATCTTCACTGAGCCARCTACAAAGGAAATAAGTTGTCGTTAAAAGCAAAGGAATGTTAATGACAGGTCTGCGCTGGTGAATTCAGCAAAACGCTTCAAACGCCTCAGCAGTAATTGTCAGCAGAACAACTTCTTCCCCGTTCGTTATAAAATCGGATATACTATTAGAGACACCATTAGTAAAACCCAGACACCATATATTTTCATCAAATGCTGCAAATGTCTTTGCCTCGGCGGCTGTTGAAACACAACCCTCCTTGGGGTGCTAGCTGGGCTGTGAAAATACCGATGTGCTCRTGTTCCCCTTTCCTCCCTTGTCCTCCCCTGTCGCCTCTTTATTCCCTTCTTTTCAGCAGCCGCGAACGTAGCCGGGTTGGTGCTGCCGGGAGGCTGAGGAAATGGTCTCCTCGAGGCGAGCCGTGCTGACACGGCTCACGTTGACACCTGGGCTGAGCAGCGTCTCCCGTGTGCCGCGCGCTCCGGGCTCCGCGTAGCCGCGTTTCCGGGAAGCCAAGAGCATCTTTAGCCCTTCCAGCTCGGCCTCGCCGTCCCAGCCGAGCCTGACTCCCTCTCCTCCGCTTCCTGGGAATGAGCTGCGCAGACGAGCAGTAGCAATCCCACGGTGTTTCCCCCATGAGGAAACGCTCGCAAAAGTTTTAGGTTTTTTTRCTTCTTTTTTAAAGAAACTTAAGAATTTGATGTGGGTTGCTAGAGTGGAAAGGGGATTTCTGTAGTTGCCAGACAAATGGTGCTACTTAACTGGTGAGAATTAGAAAGTGCTAAGAGTAATCCAGTTGTTTCTAATACAGAAGCAACTTAATAGCTTTTTAGAATAAATATATTTTTGATGTCAAGGTCAGCATTGCTGGTTTTTGGAGTGTTAAGGCCCGTTATAAATCAGCAGGGCGGGTTCAGGCCAAGCGTGGAGCGGTGTGAGCTGCGAGCGCCGGTGCTTCGTGTCAGCGCGGTCTGGCTCTTGCATTGCTGTCTGTAGCCATGGTCCTTTCCATGTCACCAGCTGAAATTCACATGCGTTTGATCCTCCTTTCCTAGCACTTTGGGACTCTATTAGAAATTGTAGTAGTGAATTCTGCCCTTCAAATACCAGTTGGTTTTCATTTTTTAGGGCATATGTGAAAAATGTTTGTTGTTTTAGCTTAGGCTGCTCCTGCTGATGGGGAGCGTTGGGAAGGAAATGRAAAGAAGACACAGGGTGGGCAGTCAAGGAAGAAACCGCACAAAAGCTTTGGTGCTAGTGGGTCAGGTGCATTCACCTGAGTCCTTTACTGTGTATTTGCATGTGGAAAACACYGAGTTTTCCTCTCTCAGTTTTCCTTGGTAGACCTCAAAGAGCTTTACAAAAAGGAGTTACAATCTCTAACGTGTACACCRCAAAGTAGGATATAATGAGTGACATGATCTGCCCACAGGTGAGCGGCAGAGCCAGGAATATATCCCTGGTACCCTTATCGATTTTACTTGCTAGGTTGCAGTGGGATTCACTGGGATAAGCAGGCATGACCCTGTGAAGGTTTTCCTTTCCAAAACGTGACACCTTTCCTCTGCTGTCTCATAGATGCCCATAGGAAGAAGAAACCCCATTCCTGCCACGGTGGCAGCTGCTGCCCAGGCACTTTGAGGTTAACTTCTCTTGTGAAATAACTGCCCTAAATTTGGAGCTGCTGGCTCCTCCGTGGGGGCGGGCGTCTCTCCTGCTTTCTGGGGGAAGAATCTGTGAAACATCTCGATTTCTTCCTAGTCTGGAAGGGGTGGAAATGCCAATTACAACCTCTCCCCAGCAAATTGCTGGAGCAGCAAAACTGCCTCCTACTCCTGACATGTTGTATTTTGATTCTCTGGTATTTTTGCATCTTGCTGCTGACTCCCATTTATCGCCCTTATTGTGGCAGGGTGTGAATGACATTTCAGTGCACAAGTCTTAGGATGTATGTTCAGTGGTGGTTGAAGGGGGCAGTGTGAAAGGACTAAGTCAAATCCTCCCTTCCTGCCCTTAAAAATGCCACCTAGTCGTCGAGGATACACGTGAGTCCATCCTTGGGTTAACATCCTCACTGAGCGCATCTCCTCTGTGTGTCCTCCTGCCCTGGTCCTGGCTGTGTCCTGTTTTCTAGCACTGGTGACACATCGGGAGGCTGCCAGGACAGTGAGTGCTCAGCTCGGCTGTCGAGAACATCGATCTTGGTGCTGAGCCAGAGAAAACTGAATTAGCTTATTTTAACATTCCTCTTCATGCTGTGGGTGGGGAGAATCGATGCCGACTGGAGCGTCTTTCTGGCWCAGCTCATTTAATGTAACTACTTATTGCACGGGATGGTTCATGAAGCCATTACCGGCTGCTTTTCTTCTGGCAGGTCTGGGGAGTAGGCAGGTCCTTGGCAGTCCCAAAGTGAGCTGCAGACCACAGAGAAGCTGGGTTGGCATCTCAAGTGAACCTTGGGAAATAAATCTGGGAGAAAAAGGCACGGACATAAGTGTTGTTAGACATATGTTGCATTTTATAGCCCTTACAGTGTTGGGTTTGTGCTAAACTCACCGAATAGAAACTTAATGGTGTATATGTCTTTTTTTCTTTATAGGAACAGAAAATTTTCCTTGTTTAATAACCGGACACCACATCCTATCGCCTGCCTAACCAGGTATGACTTTTTACTTGTTACGTAGTTTAACAAGGAGGCTGCTTCCACAGACTGGGGAATCTTTGAGAGAAGAGCAAGAAGAAAACTCCTAACTTTTGGTATACCTTATTTTCCTGGAGTTAGTTCCTGCTTCGGTAATTTACCATTCTTTTTTACTTTAAAAGCCTTTGGTATCTTAGGGAAGCTGTTGTTCCGTTATTTGAGGAGTTGACTTACTCCTTTTAGCTTGACGAGACCCAGCTGTGTGCAGCAGGGGTGTGAAATGGTGTCGCATGAGGGGGAAATCTGAGAGATGATTTTGTTGCCGCACACAACCAGGGTTCAACGTGCTCTGCCGCTGCAGCAAATTGTCCTGGAGAAAAGATAGGAATGGTTTGGCACAGTAAAGGCGAATGTAATCCTGCCCAGTATCCAGAGTTTGAAGTGATAGGGTTAGRTTGAAGAAATGCACTTCAGGGAAGAGGAAACGTTGAGAAGGCTGAAAATGAGCATCATAAGGAACCTGTGCTGCCTGTACCTTATGAGCGGAGATATTTGTTTCTCTAGTATTTCTCAGTACAAATGTGTTCACTTAAAAGCAAGTATAGTTCCTGTTTGCACTAGCAAATGAACTTGGGCGTATGGGAGTGGMTTTAGTTTGAGACATCTCCTATGGAGCCCGAGGAAGAAACGCAGTAGGGCAGAGTGAGAAGGGTGGCAAAGMGCCCAAGTTTCTGCTGTCACAACTGCAGCTGGGCAGGGCAGGGCGAAATGCTGCYGTTCTCTCTGGGTGAGGTTTTGTGCTCACTCTCATAACGCAAAATCAAAACCAGAAGGTTTAGTGAGTTTGGGAGGTGCCTAAAAAGGCTCGTTGAAGTGCATTAAAATGAAGGATGGGAGGCATCTTGGGGAGGCTGTGGCCTTCCAGGTACCTCCTGTTGGCTCAGCAAGCTCGAGAAGATTCAGGCTCTGCCTCCTCTGAGGAGTAGTGTAAAAATAAATATGATCTTCAGCCGGTGAAAATTGCTCCCCACCCTGTGTTGTCATTAATTAAAAGGCGCTGGATTATACCAGTTAAGGGCATGCTTCTTCTCCGAGGTTGTACTTGAGGGGAAAAAAAAAAAGTTGGAGAATTAATAAGGAGTGAGTGATTGGAAATATTTATCTTTCTGTGGACTGTTGCTCCAGAGCTTATTTTCCTGGAATATGACAATTTGGTTTACAAATAAAGGAATATAGAATTACGGAGCACWTAAAATCTTCCATGATTTTTTTCCTGCTCTTTTATGGTTGGAATAGAGCTCCACTGCTCCCCATAAGAAATTGATGCCAGATTTTTGAGGCTGCCAAGGTACTTAAGTAAAAATAAAAAAGAAACCTCAAACACAGCTTTAAAGGAAGGCAACCTGCTGATACTAGTGAGAGAAAAAAGTTCAATAATAGAAGATCTTCTTCTGTGTGTGTGCACACACACACTCACTTTTAAGGAGTCTCCTGTTGTTACACTGAATTTTTGCACTGCTTTTTTTCTTGTGACACCTGGAAAGAGTGGCACAAACAGCCCAGTGGTTTGGGAAGGGATCTTCTGGACCCAGACTTGCAGCAGGGCAGGAGCCACCAGCCGTCCCTGTGAGTCCAATATCACTCAGAGGAAAGGCAAACTAATGGTCGGGTGCTTGGTAGTGGCTGTTCTGCAAAGCACCAGGCCAAGGGGAACCTGCTGTATCCTCAGTAATTTTATGTGCCACTGTTTTGCTTCATTGGGYTAGAAGCTCTTTGGATGCAAACGCCTCTTACATGTGTTCTGATTTTAGGAGCTGAATGCTCCTAAAATGTGCAGGACCTAATAACTTGTGCTTCAGGCTTGCAATTTCCCCTTCTCTTTGGTTGTAAGTTATTGTTGTGAAGGAAGGTATTTGGYGAGCAAAGATTAGAAGAGTTTTCAAGGTAAGTAATGCTGGTTGATAGAAGCCTGAAAGATTTCCTGTAGTGATGAAATGTCCTCTTGATTTCTAGAGTTATCCAATGGAGAGTTGTTGTTCTCTTCCYTTTGCTCACTTCATTTTTGTCAGTGATTTTTGGTAGCAGTACCTCATTTGATGGACACCTTTTGTATTGTTATAGCAGGCAGAAAGCGACACTGGGGAAAGATTAAAAGTTGACACTGAGAAGTATAAATCAGTGGCATTCATGCTGCCTTCTCTTTTCCCATGCAGCCATCGTGTGTCCCCTTCTCAGCATAGATAAGGTTATAAGKAGACACTTCCATCTGCTCTCTTAGCCGGTTGTGGCTTTGAATCCTCTTTCATGAATCGTCTCAGAAATAGGCTCCCCCCTGCTGACCARTGGGCTGTTCTGTAATCTCACTATTTGCTGGAAACCTTCCTGCCTTCCAGCTCAAATTTATCAATGGCCAGTGTCTTCTGCTAGCCTTTGTCAACTAGCCTTTGGTTTTCCCCTGCCTCCTGTTTATTCCTTATTACCAATCTTCCTCCTCCTTCCTTTGACRGAAGGGCTACAACAGATCTTATCATCAATCTGCCTCTTCCCTCCTTTCTTTTGATTATCGTACAGGCTCTTATCTCTGCTTACTCTCAGCTAAAAACACCTGTTTTGAACACGAGCAGTAAGAAGAGTACTATGCATCATTTGTGTTTRTCAGCTGCAGTCAGGCGTCTGCCACGTTTTGAAAGGGCTTAGGCGTACTCGTTAAGCACCAGGAAGGAAGGAGAATGTCCCCTGTCACTAGTAAATCATGATGATGACGGTGTCAATGTTAGTAATAATCCTACCTAGCAGGCTGAGTCACTAGTAGATTCTTGAAAACTTGTTTATAGCCAAGAAGCAAAATTGTTCAGAGAGGGATTGTGACTTGCTGCGGCTTCTCAGGAAGCACCTCCACAGCTCCTTGGAAGCCGGAGGGAGCCTGGGAAGCTGGTGGAACTACCATAGTCCTTCCTTTGGCCTGTGTAGTGATGGCCAAAGTTGCCTTAGTTTTGAGGAGGAGTATGGCGAGGAAGCAATGCTGGACCTTGCGCTGTGTTGCAGCAGCGCTTGCTGCTTTGGGCACAAGCAAGCAAGGTGAGCCAGCAAGCTGATTCTTGCTCTTGTGAAGATCTACTGTAGTTGAGAAATAGATTTTCCTTTGCATCCCCAAGAATAAATGTGTGGCATTCTGCAGATCAGGAAGGTCTGGTATGCTAAAGTGGAGTTTTCACATYCCTGGTTTCTTTCCCTCAATCATATGGCCAGAAAGAAAACTCAACATCATGGAGTAGAAGCTCAGCTCTCCTGAAGTCGATCGAAGTCTTGTCACCAATTGCAGTGGGACCTTTGAATTTTTTTTAAAAAATTGTCTATTTAAAAATAACTTATCTTGCCAGAGATTATAGCTTTACGTTTATATGAAAAAGGAATAGCCTATAGTTATAAAAGTTATAATATTTCTGTAGTGATGTATTGGGGTTTTTGATCYGTATGCAGTCCTTGCTGCTTCAGTGCATGAGCCAACCTTTCATTCATGGGAGCTGTAGGGTAACCCCATGTGAGTCCGATTACACCATCACCCAGGGTGCAACTAAGGTGGTGACCCGCTCAAAAAGGCCCTCAGGCCTTGGGCCTGACCTAAAWGCCCTCTGCTTATCTTCCCCATGAAGCCCTCCTAAAACCATCCTTATCCATAACTTCCTACTGATTGGATCTGGTGAACTTTCCCCTGAAACGTCTGGTTGTGGCTGATGCYAGGGGTGGGGACAGCGCAGGAGGATTTGCTCCTGCATGTCCACATTGAGGGCTGGCAGCCATCCCAGCAAAATGGAGAATGAAAGTCRTGGAGAAAATGCACCCGTTCCAACCCAAGTACTTTAAATGGCTTTGCAGGGTAAATAACTGAAGGCTGAAGCATTAGCAGCTTCCTTAGCATCATTGCTGTAAAGCTTGGCACTTAAAAATGAAGTCTGAGTTACGTGTATTGAAGCAGTTATGTTAGTAAACACTGTTGAAACCTGTAGTGGGAGTAATCCGAGTGCTTGAGAGCACGAGAGGAGCCTTTGAGGGGAGCGGGCTCGTCGTTGTAGGGAGGGAGACTTGTGAGGAGAGCAGGTGTTTGAATCATAGCTCGTAGCAGCACAGCTGATGAAAGAAYCTTCATAATCATGACCAAATAAAAATTCTAGCTGTCATCCTTAAGATGAGTCATTCTCTTCCCTCATTTTTAGTACCTCCCAAACTTTGGTCCCTCCTGAGGCAGGAACTGTAATTCAGTCCTGGCTCTGGCTATGGCAGCGTGGGCAGCCAGAAGAATTTGCTGGGGATAGGAATATGTGCCATGAGATACATGTGCAGGACTGAGGCCTTTGCTTGTAAAGGGAGATCTGACCTTACAGACGCAGCCTGTGCTGCTCTTCTGTACACCCAGACATCCTCAGATACCAAATCAGAGACTTTGGGACCTTTCTGGAATAAAATTGTATTATTTTGTTTTGCCCTCTGCTATTTCTGTGTGAAATAGCTGGGGTAGGTTTCAGGGCACTTTGATCAATAACCCTTTCCTAATGATTAATTCATAGTGTTACTCCTAGCTGTATCTATTGGACTTCTCTGCAGTACACTCTTAGTAAGCATTTCCTGATATCATTATTTTAATTACATTTTCTTTATGCAGGAAATTTTTTGCTTGTTTATGCAAAAACTCTTACACCACTTTTGCTACTAAAAAAATGTCAGAGCACAGAAGAATTAGATTTCCATTTGTGAGTGTAATGCAACATAACAGTGTCTGTAATTGTGCCTGTAATTAGACACAACAGGATCAAGGCTAGAATTAATGGTGGGATGCCTGTGTTTTTGTTCATGTTCTGGGGTTTATCATTGCAGCTACCATATTAGTAACCAGATCTCCAAGCCTGGATTAGATGACTGCTGTGCTAAATGCTGTGTGCTCAAASTGTGTTGTTCCAGAACTCACAGAGCTTATGGTCAAATCTAAGAAGAGACATGGAGTCGTAAGCAATCACACAGCACGCTGGTGAAACCGTATTACTCGCTGTAAATAGTAGCTTAAACATTCTGCGGCTCCTGCTGAGAAATCATAGATGGGAATGGGTCTGCATGTGATGYGGTTCACCTGGGACATACCAGCATGAAAGTGCATGAGAGCACATKACTTGAATCCAATGTGGAAGCTAATCCTGTTTCACTGGGATTTTAGATTTAAAACTCAGTGTRTTATGAAGAGGCAAGCTTCATCTGTCTCCCCTCACCTAGTGTGTTTTCCACTGAGAATATATTTTTTCTAATACAGCAATAATCCAGTCACTTGTGCAGCTCTATACTTCTGCAGATGAGCAGTGTGGCAAATAAAAGACGGACAAAATAGTTCAACATATTTTCTTGTCGGATGTGAAATATGCATGTACCTTTCAGAGCAAGTCTCTACTCTGAAATTCTGGAAGCCAGATCTTCTTGTTGGTTTGAGTTCAACTTATTGCTGGAAACGGTGTTATGAACCAATTAAAATATTTGGTATTATTTTGCGTGGTATTATTTTGCAGTGTAGGTTTGTATCCTGTGTCAGTTCCCTACTCGTAGTGATATTTTCACCACGCTCCCTTCAGTCCTCCYGTTTACTCTCAGGACCCATGTATTCACCCATCCCTGTGGTACCACAATTTTCTCATCTCAGCAAACCCCTATGAAAAACTCACACTCCTGCCTATGATGCTTCTGAACTACAGCACCCTTCCCAACTGCATCCCCAGCTGTCTTCCTCTGTGTTTTTCCTGTTCCTCCACGAAAATATCTACATATCCTCTTTGAACCATAGGAATCCACTAAAAGAACTTCAGTTCCTTAATACTTTTCCTTAAATCTTTCCTTGGTCCTCTCTGCTGTTGCTTCTTTCTGTAGCCTAATCAGCACCAGTTCTTCCTTGACCTGTCTTGCTTTGGCAGTTAATTGGGGCAGAAGCAGCACACACTTTGGCTGGATAAGAGCTCAGCACTTGTGCACTTATGCAGCAGGATGAGTGCCCACCAGACAGAATAGGAACTCAGTTCTTCCCCCTCATGGTGGCATTAATACCRTCTGGACCCTCTACTTGTCTGGTAGGTAGGAGTGTAATGTTATCTGTTAAACACGATTGAATTTGTCCAGTGTGATTCACAGTTATTGTATGTGGATAGACATCAGACAGAGAGAAGGGAAATTAGAGCAAAGCCATGAGAAAATTAGGGAACAAATGTTTCTGGCTTCTTTGTACATTCACAAATCCTCAGTTAAGTTAGCCAGAAGAATCACCTAGGGAATTTGAAATACTGGTTTAATGTAATGGTGAAATTTTAAGGCCCTGTTACCTAGCTGTGGTGACAAGGTGCTAAGAGAGCTTTATGCATACCTTGTGATTTATGTTTTCTTAAATGAATTTTGGCGCTGCAATGTGTCGCGTACCTAATTGCTCCCAAAGGCAGTTCTTTGTAAAGGTATTTTCAGAAAGGAGCATCCATCAGAAGAAATGTAGAAAGCTTTATATAGATCCCTGGAGGGGAGATGGGGGACGTGTTGTGGAGATTCTTTGAAAAAAATTGAGTCATTTAGAGACAGGCCAGCTGGTTGAGCCAACAGTCCTACAAGAGCTGAAAATCAGTGTTTTCRTTTGTTTTTACAGTTGCATCAATGACAGGGGCTCCTTCATGTGATTCGTGGGCTGCAACCTTCTTCAAAGACTTCACAGATATATTGAAAATTGTGGCTGCTCTTGACAGTTGCAGCTGATTGTTGAGGGCTTTCTGGGCCAGGGAACCCTTCGGCAGCGCTGGGGACCTCAGCTGAWTTTATGGGCCAAGCACCAGAGCTACTGGACAGCCAGAACTCAGGGCTACCTTGTGCCCCATAGCTGTAAGCCAGTCCCGCGGGGTCCTGACTCCCTCTGTTTCCCCAACCGAATCACGAAGCAACTCAAGTTGTGGGGCAGGTGGCCGATGGTGCACGGGGTGGTGTGATCCTCACCCTTCTGGTCTCATTTGTATTGCTAGAAAGTTTGTCATGCTGCCTCCAAACAGATGCTGAATCTGGTTGTCCATATCCTTCCTTGGACAAAACTCTCTGGAACTCTGATCTGAAGACTTAGGCTGGGAACCCTAGCGTACTCACACGTGTTGGAAAAGTCCTTGCCCTGCAAGATTTAGAGTCTAAACAGGCCAGCTATGAAATAAGGGAATACTATYGCCACGTTTCACAGGTGAAGGAGCTGAAACACAGGCTATTCAGTGATAGGTTCAAGGTCCTGGAGCCAGGTGAGCAGCAGAGTGGTCTTGAAGCCCAGTGCTCTAACCATCAGGTTGTTCCACTTTTGGGAAGGACTTCACAGTTACAGGAGTATTTGTGTTGTACTGTAGTGTTAGGAGGAAGRGAAACGCTATTTAAGTGAAATAATCTTGAAGGCACTTTAATCAGTGCAAGGATTTCTTCATTCTTAGGTCARTTTTGGCAAATTGTGTGCAGCTAATACCTTGCGGAGAAAGACAAATTGCCAGCAAATAATAAATTACAGTAATCCAGAGAAGAGGTGAGACAATCATAGTCGCAGCAGTCTATAGATAACAAAAGGGAAAATCTCTTTATTTAAAGTACCTTATAATTGCTAATGTTCTTAATCTCCAGGAAAATCCATGTCTTTAAAAAATAAGCCTTTTTTTTTTCTTGAACACAAAGGAAATACCTTTGTTTTTATCACTGGGAGATTTYGACCATCGATCTCTTTGTAATCCTGTGGGAGCATGATCCCGGATTCATTGTAATTCCCAGGGAAAAAAGAAAAGGGCAGGGAGGGAAGGAATGTCACTGGCCTGTCTACAGTGACAGGGAGCTGCTGTGCATGTCATGTGTGAGAGCTCTTGTGTCTGGGAGCCTCCAGGGCCACTGCAAGACATTTATGCTGCTCCCTCTCCCTGTAGCCCATGCAAGTCGAATGGGGCTCCTTGTCTTTTGGGGTGTCCCCTGCTGCTGGCTCACAGATTTGTTACCTCCTTTTCCTGAAGGATGCCCTGGTGGTAATTAGCAGTGCTAAACTCATGACGGCTTTGAAGTCCTACAGAGGATGTTAACGCTCGAATTCAAATAGTGTCCTCTAGGGTGTAATTGATCTTCCTTGGGGAAAGTCATCCTGTGCTCACCCTAAATGAGAGAGGGTCTGGCCATTCATTCAAGTAAGTTAGGGGTAGTCTCTCTCGCATGGACAAGGGAATGTCATTCTGACGTGTGTGACRGGCCCCGTTGAGTAAGGGCTGAGCTGGTGGTCTGAGGCTCCAGACTCAGACCCGTCTGAGTTCTCCCTCTTCCTAGCCCCCCTTGCCTGCATCGGGGGACTGCAGTCCTGGGATGCCTCTTCTCCCAATATGCCCCCTACCACAGCAGGGATGCTGCATACCCAGTAGACCAGTGATAACGGAATATAAATTAAAAACAAGCCAGCAAAGAAAAGCAACAGAAAAACCTGAGATTGATGCCAAATCAATACAGTGCTGCTACTTRGATTTCCAGAAATATGTATATATCACGCACACACACATATATTTACATAAAAATCAGTCAAAGTCAGTACAAACTATCAAATAGAGGAGAAACTGGAGTGTTTCAAAGCTTYGATATATCTCTAATCTCACCAGAAATACCCGTGTGTTGTGAGTGGCTSTCGGAGTCGGCCCTACCTTGCACATACAGATAATTTTCTAGTTTTCAGACTAAGCCTTGTAACACAGAACGGAGCATGTATGAGAGCTTCACCCTGCTTGAATGGAATATTGTGTAATAGTACTGGATGGCAGCCGTACTGTCAGCTAAATATTTTCCAAAAGAAGGTATTCAGCAAAATTGTATATGTCTGGGCATCTCTGCTGCCTCTTCCTGCAGAAGGTTGTGGAGCTCGGAAAAATGCTGCATTGCAGCAAGCGTACTACCAGGGATTAAAAGTAGATTTTGTTGTTGTTGTTGTTTCCCCCCGCTCTTCTGCAAGCTTGTGGGTGGCATTTTAATCAAGTTCTCATGGTAACAAACATAATTTAAAAGCACTGAAGCCTACAAAATTAGTCCTTTTCTATATGTACTTGAGGTGGGTGTTAAGTCATTACGACTGCAGTGATGTTGGTTATTTCAGTGTTTCTGGCGCAGAGATGACAAGGAAGAGAAAATGGAGTGAAGTGTTGCTGAATGCAGAGAATCTCGATCATTTTTCTCTCAGGTTTCATTGCCTTTTTTTTTTTCTTCTTTCTGTCAGGAAGATGCAATTAAAATAATCTGCTATATGCTCCGTATGTTTCTTATCTGTCTTCTAGTTGTGTTCTGGCCTCACAGCGTAGGTCACATTTGTTACTCCTAGGAGTGGCAGGATTTATTGACAGATATTTTGATTCACCTCGGGAATAAATAAGAGCCCTTATCAAAACACGCATGTAAATATATGAGAAACTGGGGAAGTCTGTGAGCTGCTGTCGTTTAGTGTTAAATGTACAAGCAGATACACAAGGAGCAGCAGAGGAGGGGGCTAAAATGGGAGTCTCCAAATTGAATGCTTTGCTTTCTGTTAATGAACCAATTTCAGAAGCATCACGTGGTTAAAACATGGTAGCTCATGGGAATTAGGCCCATTCTATTTGATCTCTAGGTTGTCTGCTGCCTTGCCAAGTCTAAGGTAAGTGTGTTTAATTGCCTTTGATGCTTTCTGTGTTGCACTTGATGAATTTCTGCTACCACATATTTGCAGTCCTGCAAATATGCGGTGAAAAGGGGAAAGTCAGCAATCCTCTGAGGATGTCAGAAAGTGTCAGGTACCGCTCGCTCCTTGCTGCTGGCAAAGATACTGTTTTATAAGAGGGGAATGTACTGGCTATTTCACCATTTGAGAAAATGAAGTTCCRGTAATGTTTTGCTATGTGTTTCCTGCTAGGTTACTGCTCTATCATCAAGTGTCCCTGCCTAATTTACCTGCAACAAAAGCCGCAACTTTGTCTTGAGGACTTTATATCTGGATGGTGAATGCACATTTGGTATCTCATAATATAGACATACCTGGCTTTGACAGTAAGAGGAAGCTCTCACCTTCACTAAAGTGTTGCAGCTTGGGTTTATAGAGATATCAGGATTGCTGGTAAGACAGCGTGCAGTAACTGGGTCTGGGAARGGGCAGAAATATCTCAACTGTGTGGAAAAAAAAAAGTGCTCTGCATTTTCCTGCTTGTCCATTTTTGTGCTGTGCAGCAAGGCCAGACTCTTCCTCAGGGTCACATAGGCTGTTTAGACTCAATGCTGCAGAGGGATTAGCTGTTTGTTTTAATGGATGAAAGCTCAGTTTTACCCTTTCTTGTCTGATTTGGCCTTGCATAAACACTTCACAATGATTTCTGAGAATACGTAGCCCAGACTWTATGTTATTTTCTAGTAATGCTCACACCACCGGGCCCTTGGGTGCTGCCACCCGCATTTATAGCCATGTGTCTTCTGTGTTCTGCAACTCCTGAAGTGGAAAATGGGTTCTAGGGACAGACTCATAATGCTTTATTTATGTGGTTTTTAAGAAGACCTGACTGAAAAGCATCTTAATGCCAGATCATCAGAATATTTTCCCTGGCCATTTTCTGCACTGCTGGCTGATAACTGGCGAGGGAGTTCGAGCAGAGGAGGTGCAACCTGTGCTGCTGCTCCTCGCGAAAGCTGCTCCTGCCTTTCCTGCTGCTCCCGCATCCTGCTGGGGTTGTCCTGGCCTTAGGAGAGCAGTGGGCAGTGGTCATGACCTTCCCCATTGCTTTGGGAAATCTTTCACCTTTTAGATTCGCTTGGTTTCTGCAGGTGAAGGGGCAGTAAAATGTCAAGAGCAAAAGAAAACAGTCTTTTTCTATTTTTTKGTAACTAAACCAAGACAGCATGGAAATGTAATTTATTTGGAGAGAATTGATGGTAATGCAACTCTGTCATTTAGGAGTGCATTTGGTATTGATCGAAATAGACGTTTTATTTAAAAAAGAAAAAAAGGCTGGATACTCATTTCCCGCTGTGGAAAAAGAACAAATTTTGTCCTTGTTTCAAAACTGCAAGTGGTTATGAGCAATACTCCCTGGAAGCAGTACGGCACAGTAATGTACAATGCATTCTTCAAAGGAGCGTATCATTTGGATGGGTGATGTCTGAGAGAGATCAACTGCATCTCTTACATGGTAATTTTTTGCAATTGATCATATGCCATATGTCAAATATAATGATGTGGATATTAGTCTGATAGTAACGTTTTCCTTTTCACAAAGTAAAGCCCCTTGAAAGTGCTCAGTATTTTAAAGAAACTTGAAATATGAGGAGGACGGCAATTCTGCCATGTGCTGCCATATCAAATCCTGCTGTATCAAGTAAGGTGGTTTTTAGAAGGACAAGTAGGAAAAGAAATTGCTTCCAGAAAATTCTCCCAACTTTTTTAGTATTCCCAGAGAACACTCACAAAACACCAGAGAAAATCCAGGCTGGAAAGCTCTGCTGATCAGTGTGCACGCAGCAGGGTTTGATCCGAGCGCTGCTTCAGGAAATGGAGCATTAGGGTTTTATTCTGTCTTCTAGACGGTGCTACAGCCTCTCTCATGTAAATGGCTTCAAACTGGAGGCAGGTATGAGGATGGCAAACGAGTCTTCCTTTTATGTATGTGCGGTGTCAGAAAGTGCTTTTCATCATTCCTCCGTAGCTGACAGTGCACCTGTGGCGTAGCCAGCAACACCGGAAAATATCTTAATACCTCCCTTCTGAAAGGCTCGCAACTCCCCGCTACAGTGCAGCAAAAAGGTTTGCCTAAGAGGAGCCTGCCATGATCTGTGAAGGGAGCAGGGAGATGTGATGCTTGAACTAGTGTTTTCTTCAGTGAGCAACTTGCACTAGTCATAGGGATTTTCGCAGAAAAATTGAGTGTGGGGCTGGAGTTGGGCCGTATGTCGTGGCCTCTCTTCCCCTGTGCCCTGGGAGGGATCTGGAGAAGGATGAGATCAGAGAAATGCTCCTGGTCTGGGCTGACACAGTTCCACTTTAGTGCTGCTGCCTGGTTGGTTGTATCTTAGTGTATGTCTTGCTTCATAGTCCATTCTCAGCAGTTTTGAAAGGATGCTCAGCAGTTGACACGGGCTCTTTTGTACCCTGTGGTGTAAGCCTAAACGAAGAGCAGGGAGCAGCTGTTCTTATTTCAGAAGCTCTTTGGAGGCATCTTGGCAAAGTTTGCTGAAGAACGTTAGAGACTTCTGGAGTCTCTGCTGATTCCAGCCTCCCTGAGCGCTACCTGTGTCCTATCATGTCATCACTGATGGTACTGCTGCACTAGAGAAGAACCTGCCTCTCCTTTGCTTATAATCTTCTAGGAGATGCAAAAAGTCCCAAGTTTCAAATGCAGAGGTGACCAAAGCAACAAAACATGGTGAGACCTTGTGGTAGGAAGTAGGGTCTGAGGGCTCTGTCAACAGATACATGGGGGAGATGGGAACGACACAGAGATGGACGCTGTGGAGCAAGTTGTGGAGACGGGACTAGATGAGGAAAGCTGGGAGTTGATGAAGCAGTTGGGATGAGGAGAGTGCTGATGTGGATCTGAAGCTGGACCTGGGTATGAGGAGCAAACTCTCCAAGTCTGTCGTGTGGTAAAGCTATAGCTTGGACGTTAAGGCTGAGTATTCCAGGGAGTGGAACCCACAGCCTGAAACTGGGATGAGGGGCAATCTTGTAACTTCAGTGTCCTTTCGGATAGTGTTTTATGCAGGATATATGGAAGCGCATTGTAGACAACATCCAGTTTGTGACAGTTACTTTTTTTTGCATTTTTTTGGTTGTCTTTAATGTTCTTCATCAACCAAAGTAGAACAAAACTTTCTATTCCTAAAGAAATAAAGTTCAATGCTATACAGATGTGTATATTTAAGTGGCTGCCATGGCTGGATTTTGTTGCCGCCAGATAGACAGTGATTTATTCTGTAAGTTTTCTGCCTTAAGCTTTCAGAAAAGCTCGTCTTTTCATCCAGAAGCCCGGCAGAAGTCTAGCAGTAATAATTAGCAAGCCATAAAAATCGACCTGATTTGTGGGAAGCACTGAAGGATGCAAAGAGACATTTCTGTTCAAGGAGGTAGGAACAAAAGTGCATGGTTACTGACCCAGTCATGTCAGACCTAAATTTTGAGGGAATCCCAAGTGATAAGTGTTCTGCCGTCTGAATACTGCCTATTCATTCAGTTCTCCTAGCAGAGTGAATGAATCATCCTTTCAACCAGAGACAGTCCCTCTGGGTCAGAGTCGAGGTCAGTGGTGGGGCATGTGTTTCAGACTGCTTGCCCTAAATGAGAAAGAAAACGTAACATACAAGATTTTGCTTACGCTGCTGCAGCTTCGAGCATCTCTTCTCCAAAGCGTTCACTTTTAGCATCTCATGAGACCTTGTAAGCGGCAACTCTGGATACATGACCAGGTCCTTCTGCAAGGGCCATCTGTCTTCCTGTCTGCTCCAATGCTTTCCCCCCCTCACCGTCACCTCTACTCCCAAACTATTCTCTCACCTGATCTTCCTGCTTCTACACCCCCAAAAAAATCATTATCTCAATGTCATCRTGCTGTGTCTGATTTTTAGCTTGTGGAGGGCACGTTGACTCTGCAGAACAGGTTGCAAATGAGTGTGCTCCTCATCTGGGGAGCCAGCCAGGACACAAGCGGCAGGACCCAGGCTGCAGAGCTGGGGTTTGCTGCATCAGCAGAGGGATAGGGAAGAACATGCGCCTGGAAYGTTGTGTGATGTTCCTCTTAGAAACTTGTGAGAGCAGCAAAGCTGTTGATTTGCCAGAGCCTAGCTCTGCCGTAGGTGCTCTGCATTTACAGTATAATCCAGTCTATATCATACAAAGATTTTTCATTGATAGCATGCTTARTGCTCTACAACTTTCTGTGGAGAACATCATTGTCTGTCTTCTCTCACCTTCTCCATGTTGCACATGGTTTTGTAGACCTCTGTCCCATTCACATCTTTCCCAGGATCAAGAGTCAGAGCCTGCTTAGTCATTCCTTGCACTGAAGTTGCTCCAGATCTTTGATCATCCTTCTTGTGTTCTTTGTACCTTTTCCAGGTCTACTGTATTTTATTTGTGATTAGCACTTAGAGCTTTCAGGCATTCTAAACATCAGTGTTAATGCTGCTCCAAGACATTGCGAAAGAAAAGACTAAGAGAAATCAGAGTGGTATGAACCATCATAGATCATAGGTGCCTCCTGAGCAACGTCAGAAGTACCGGAAGTGTGTAAATGAGCACATGGATTTTCCGTGTCCATCAGCAGTCTGYATGTCTGATATCCCATTCTGCTTCTTGCATCTTGATGTTCTTTTAAAGGGAATTTGTAACCTTGGTTCATGGAAGAGCTGCCTCACAGAGAGGTTACTGCTTTGTCCGTAAACAGACCCTGAGGATGTTTTCTGCCAGCCCTGCCTATATTGCAAAGAACATCCTGTTTACCAGGATCCTCATAGACCTGTAGGCTCCCAGATCTGTTGGATAGTAGTGGGCCCATATCACCAAGCGTAGACTCTGTGCTATGAGAAGAGGCGGCTGCTGCGRCTGACGCTCTGTGGAGCTGCTTACCTCTTTGCATGGAGCAGGTTGTGGTAGCCATCCTTGCCGCATGAGTCTAGACCACATCGTTTCATCAAAGAGGGCAAATCCTAGGTCTTCTCCTTCTCCCTGGCTGTCTCTCTATATTAAAACAGCACATATTCACCCCCATGAGTTCATTTTTTTTTCCAGGCTTTTTTCCTCAGTTACTGAATTTATTCATCAGTCACATCCTGTTATTCTTGACAGGCACTTCTTCCTTCATCCAGTACAACTAAGGAAGTTGTTTTGGATGAAGAAACCCTCAGCTGTATTGGATGAACAACCTCATCTGTAATCCTGGGCTTGCCTCTTGCTGTCCACCAAACCTCTTCATTCCCTCTCTTGTTCCTGGAGAACCCCACTGACTTCCCATGTACATGTCAGCCTGTCTGACGTGGGAGAAAAGAGATGACAGCAGAACAAGCAACTGCTGTGATTTCAGGTTCCCTCCCTGCCYGCTCAGTCCTCCCTGCTCTCCTACCCGTGTGCTCAAGCCCTGGAGGAGCTCTGCTTTACTGCTTTCCTTTTGTAGGCATAGATCTGAGTGAGTAAAGATTTGGCAGGGAAAAGCTCTCTGCTGATAAAATTATGTCCCAAACATTGTGATTTCTCTGTCTAGAGCTTTTATGAGCACAAAAGCCTTCTAGGTAGTCTCATATCCAGGTTAAGTAGAAGACTGGGGGTTTCGTTTCTTTGGTCTCAGTATGCAGTTTTGAGACGTATGAGCAGGTGTCTTAATGTGTGTGAACAGTGTCTTTTTAGGTATGCAAGCCTCAGTGTATGTGTAGGTAACAGAAAGTTGTTTGTATGCAACTTTGTTATTTGGGTAATTATCCAAAGGAATGAAATAACCCTACTGCTTTTGCTGGAGTAGTTTTCATAGTGCAACGATGTCTGCTCAGAGATTCCCCAGAAAAGAAAATTCCAGCACTCTCTAACCCATGCCAAGTTTGCTGCAAATGTAGAAACAAGCTATTTGGCACCTTTTTCACCTCCGATTTTCCAACCCTCTGTTCTATTGCTTATATTTATTTATATATTTTTGGTTAGATATTTTGGGCCGCAGTTAAAAGCAGCAGTTTTTCGTGGCTGTAGTTGGTTACTGGGCCGTTGTCTGTCAGATTTTCTGATCACAAAACTGAGAATCAAAGGTGCTTCAGTGAGTCTGGATGGAGGGGCCTCCGAATGAGCTTTGTTCTCTCTGATGCTCTTTTCAGCGTGCATAAGCAGCGCATCTGTTGGACAATGAGATGCTGGCGCTTCCCCAGGTCTGAGGGTCTCACGTAGCACAGGGAGGCTGAAAACACTCAGCAAAAGAATGATTTGCTGCCTTCGACCTGGGCAGGGAATGGTTTCTTTCATGTGGGCAAGCATTTTTGCCCAAAGACTTTGGAGCAGCATAGGGCCTTGACGATGCTCTCCTCTTATCTCTTCCATACGCCATGTCAGGAACCCCGTATTCCTTACATGTATTGCAGATTGTTGTGTGTGCCCCAAAGACGGTGTCTGAATGTTTCCAAAGCTTTTATATTAGAAACTATGGAGTTAGTTTGGACAAAGAAGGCAAGAGCTCTGAAAAAAACCCAAATTCAGACATATTAGTAGAGGCAGTACTTAAACAAAAAAACTCATTGAGTAATGTTTAGCTCATGTGAAAATGTGTCATGGCTAATGAGATCTTGTTGAAACTGAAAGAAAGAGGAGATATTAAATGAGTTCCTGTTTGTGCAGAAGAAGGAAAGCGCCCYGAGCTGCTAACACCCACCTCTGCCAAGCAGCCCCGTTCGCTGTGCCTGTGTTCAGYGCAGCTCCTGTGACATTCACAACAACTTAGACCTGTCCTGCATGGAGAACGTTAAAGGAACATCTTGACATAGTTAATTATATTCCTTATTGCTAATTTGAGCTGTCATCCAGCATCAAGGCCTTTGAGAAATGATACRCAGCCTCAGATCATTGTGTCTTAACGAAGTTGATGTGTATGTGGGGGGAAAACACAGCAAATTTGCAATGTGTGGGCTTTAAGGCTCTTGAATTTAGAGCTTAATTACTGATCAGGTAAGGTTAACTCTGAAGGTGCTTACGAAGAGGCTTAAATGAGGGGTTGGACCACACGAGGCTGCACATTGCAGACTTGGATAGAGCGCTGAATTTTACTCATAGGGAGCTCTGAGAAGTAGTAGAGTTCTCTCCCTAAACAGTGTGGGGCTTCCTTGAAAAAAGGCACGTATTCTTCTTGAATACAGATCTTTTCCACGGCAATTTCTCTTCTACAGAGCACAGGGTATATTGCAAGCTCTGTGCTATTTCCTGGATGAAGAATTTCTCCTCCAGCTCACCTGTGCTGCTGTTAGGGATTTCAAACATTCATCTTGCCAAGGATTGAAGGGACCGTGGAGTACGAGGGAAATGTGCAAACCCCACCTTTATTACTGGAGACCTGCTTCCCTGATGTTTCCTGTTCCTCTAAATAAAAGGAAATTTGTATTTGTAGTAAGTGGAGGGAAATTCTTTATTTACAATTTTACATAATTCTTTATTATTGTTTAGTGAAAACTAAACAAAATGCAAAAAAACTAAAATGCAAATAAGGGCCAAGGCATTGAAACAAGCATTTATTTCAGTAAGCCTTTAATATACAGTTGAAAATCTCCATTTATTCATACTGTGAAAGAGCCAAAGTGTACCCTGTAGGAGGTTTTAATTTTCCATTAGACTGTGCTGTGGCTTTTGAAAGCGAGGAGGTTGGGGAGGAACCTGCTCAAAGGGGCTCAAAGGTTCTTAYGAGGCAAGTTTGCTTCGTTCCTGGGCAGTGCAGCGTGGTGAAGCAGTTGGCAGGATTCCTCCAAATGCCATCTCAGACATCCTGCCGTGGGTCTGTCCTCTCCCACGACATCGACGTGACCGCGGGCTGCCCACACGTGGCACTTGCAGCTGCTGGTAATTTGTGGTGTTTCACTTGCCTCCAGTACCTGAGACATGGAGGGTAGAAAAGGCAGCATGGCCACAACTGGTATTTGGGTCTTTTGGCTGCCCGGGACTGCATGTGAGGGCGTCGCCAGTGCAGCTGGTGCTGGCTGCCGAGATGCGGAGCCCTGTGGTTAGGACGAGCCCATTGCAACCTGTTTGCCCCATGCCCGGGGAGGGCTCACGATGCCCGTGTGAAACTGTGCTCTGCGGAACAGCCCGTGGCGTGTGCCTGACCCGGAGGTGCTCCCCGGAGAGCGCGCCCTTCCCTGTTCAGAGCTGCTTTCCCCGAGTCTCCTGGAAACGAGAGGCTCCTCTGAGAAATCTGGGAGGCTCCTGGCAGCCAGGACACACTCGCGCCTTCCCGGCGGCTCCTGCAGTGCATCCACGGCTCCGAAAGGCACGAACGGAGGCAGAGCTCAGGTAGGCTGCAGCAGTGGGGGTCACCTCCATTTCTGCTCGGGACACGAGCTCTCACCACCCGTCCTCTTAAAGGGATGCTTAAAATCACTGAAGGATCCGCAGGGTCGCGCGCGTTTGAAGCTGGAGAGGCAGCTCTTCCGTGGTGTTTGCTCCTTTGCTGGCTGATGTTGCGTCTTTAAGGCTGCTGCCGTCCTGAGCAGGGTCTGAATTTATTGATGATAATTTTTGCCGTGTTGCACACTGCGGATATCAGGTATGGTTGTCATGGTGCYGTTGTTATGGCTACCGCCTCCTTCYCCAGCTGARGTGCCTCTMCTCTCTGCTGCAGGGAGAGATGGCGGGCAGGGATAGATGTGTGTGTGTGCACGGGAACGACGGAGGAATATTGGGTAAAAACCACGATGTTGTGGGTAGGACCTGTTGGTCCAAAAGGGAGGGGTGTTGGAGTGGGAATGGGCAGCAGAGATTTTCCAGTTGAACAATTTTCCAATTCCCCGTTGAACAGAGCCCTAAACAAGATGTTGTTTCTGAAAGCAGAAGCTGCACTTCCAGCACATCACAACCGAGAGAGAACTGCCCGCACTTTCAGGTTTGGGGAGTCTGAGCGTATTTCTGAAGTTCCCGTGCACGGGGATGGGGCAGCCCATGGCTACCGTGACGGGATGTGTCTGGGCAGCAGTGTGCCCTGCGGCAGACCGGCTCCGTGGCACTCGGCTCTCCAGGTGCCCGGAGAAAGCAGTAAATTTGCGAGGCAGGAAGAGCTCTGTCAGCTGAAAGATTCCTAAGTTGTTCCTAAATTCCTGCAGCAGAGTGGGCTGGCTGACCATCAATACAGAGTGAGCAGGTCTGCCTTCTGCTCCCAAGGAGGAGCAAGAGCGCAGGAACACAAGATACCATCGTCTTGTAGATGTGCTCCKTGTTCACTGCACAATAGACCCTTTCCCCCTTCTCTCCTGTTCATTCCCAGAGATGTAAAAGAGATGGAGCAGGACGAAGCTCCTCAGTGGTGCTAGTGTTGACCAACGCGTCTCCAGTCTGTTGTAGACTGTGTGCCAGAGCTGAGGAGCCCAGCTTGATGCTTCTGAACGTCTCATGTCACATYGTGCTGCTGCGTGTCGGCCCTCACGTGCCCCGGAGGGCTGTGGCCGCGCAAGGTGCGCTCCTTGCTACGGAGCAGCGAGGCCCTYGGCAGAAGTTCTCCGTCCTCACAGTGAAAGCGTTTCCTAATTTTTCAGCCATTTTAGAACCCGAGGTACAGCTAAAAGAATGAGTCAGAGGATACTTCCTCAAAAAAAAAGGTGACTGTTTGCCATGTAGGAATAACAAAGCCTTTGTAACCCCTTCAAGCCTTAATACACATGTGAGCAGATGAGCATTGCCTGTGTTTTTAACAGAGGGCAGATTGTATTTAAAAGAACTATTTTTTTTGCACTAATTAGAGGGATTAGCTGCAAACTGGTATCTTCAGTAGTGAACAAGGAAGAGATACATGGTGTTTGCTATAAATGGCCAGAGAAATCTCTTTATCGTGCCTTACTTAGAGTGGCCCATGCTGAGACACGTAATTCTGTCTAATAATACACTACAYTGCTAGAATCACAGCTCTTAGGTGTTTAGGATCAACTGGTGTATTTTGTTAGTCATYTAGTGTCTCGTGGACCATGACCAACCATTTTAAGTAAGATGGAAGCTAACATGATTCCTGTCAGACACCATTATGCTTYCTCTCTATTTCTGGTATGTTTGTGGTGATTCTTTTTGATCAGTGTGATGCAGACCATTCACATCTAAAAAAATTAAATTAACTGGAGAGAAGATCATGTGTTAAAGTGAAATGAAAGGGTAAAATGTGACTGCAAAGCCCTTCATGTGTGTTTTGCATCTGAAATGAGCTCTCTTATTTTCTAATATTTGGAGATTCCTTCTGAGACAGCCGCTGGTAGGATTTGTGTGCGGCATATGAGAGGTGACAGGAGATTATTGGAAATTGTCCATCTAGATTTTCCATCTTCTGTCTCCTGTTTTTATTCCTACCTCCTGATACCAGCCCACCTGCTTTGACTCTTCTAAACCTCAGTGTCAGTAAGTCAAGAAGTTGAATGGCAAATTCTCTTGAGACCTTTTCACCCACAGTGCCTGATATTCAGACTCATCATCACAATTATTGGCACCCAGGCATGAACTAAAGCTTTATGTTCTGTTATTTGTCAGCATGAGTTAGATCACGCCCTACAAAGGTGTACGAGACACAAAGGGGTGGCTTTAGGAGGCTGTTAAGATCATTCTGTAAATGAACTTGCGAAAYAGAGTGCGAGTATTTTGTGTGTTGAGCTCAGAGCACTCAGGCTTGGTTCAAGCCACTGCAGCAAGAACAGGTGTCACATAAGAGAGCATATGGATTAAGAAATATATATCCAGTGCCTGTGACAGGAGGCGGTAACTGCCAAGTCGGCCTCTGCGTCCCCCATGCGACTTSTCTCTCTCTGTTTAATTCCAAGTTATTTAAACATTTGCTGTCTCTATGCAGCTCCTGAGTGTCTGGAAAKGATGGGCAGTTAGTTTTTGCCGGTATTTTTCTACAAGGTATTGGTTTAGAAAGCAGGACTTGTAATTCAGCTCTGTCGCTCTGCCTCGGGTGCAGCGCCGCAGCTGCAAGGACACGAGTTGAAGGTCTGGGCAGTGGCTGCCGTGTCGTCAGCAGCAGCACGGCCCTGCAGAAATTACAAGCACCCTGTTTTAAGAGGATCTTGTTTATGCAAAGAAACAGGAAAGAGGAAAACAACTTTGTTTCCTTGGCATGGCATTGCCACATCCTCTCAAAACTATYCCAGGTTTCTCCTTGTTTGTGTAATAACGTTATAAATAGTGCCATAATTCTCATCTGCAGTGTCAAAATTGGAATCACCTGCTTAATGTCATTCCCTAGCAAGGTAAGTAAATGATATGAAAAGCAGATGCACTGATGGCAGTGAGTACTGATGGGTACCAGTGGGTTGAGCACAGATCCCTGYGAGTTGGGCCAGGGACAAGGCTGCCCCGTGACTAACTCACAGGGTTTCTGCTCGYGTTATAAACTGCGAGGGCACTTGATGAATAAGAGAGTCGAGAGTGAATTCATCCATGTTTTCCTCTGTAGCCATCTATTATAAAWGCCGAGCCAAATCTGCCTCCACATACACACAGCCCTCATTGAAGCCTGCCCACTGTATTTATTTTTAAGGATAAAAGCACTGCTGTTCCTTGCACAGAGGCCTTGTGTGGCACCRGCCTTTGTGCGGATGCGAATCTCCTTCCTCAAGAGCCTGGCGGGAAGGAGGGGGCGTCTGCGGCGGGCGCCCAAGGGCCCTTGGCAGACACCAGCCCAGCTCTCCCGGCGCCGTCAGAGCTGCTCCCTCCAGGCCGGCCCCATGCTCCCGGGAGGGGAGAGGACGGGCAGGTGGACACRGGTGTTCGACCCCTTTGGGGGAACTGCATCGTTCTGAGTCATGTTTTTATTGTGAATGAAATCTAACGTTCGTGATTTAAAGTAAAAGTAACTCTGAAAGCCATTATTACTAAATAATACCTGATCAGAAGGAGGAGGGGTGTGTTATATGGTGAATAATTATCAGACAAATGCAGCTTTTTGTCATGTTTAGAGGCTTCTTGCAAACAGATCTTGTTGCCTGGAAATAGGTGTGCTGTATTTGTGATTTTACTAAATAACTCCAGAAGATATGTGACACCCAGTTTTTGGTGTTCTTTTCTGGACCCTCAGCCTCTCCCATAGGTAGTGGCTTGACTGTGTTCTTCAATTTGTTTCTTTTAGTTTTATGTACAAGGGAAAAAATGTGACATTCATAAAAGGCCTGCTGGTTTTCCCTTCCACGTAACTAGCTTAAATGAAGCCTTTATTTCCCCCCTGCCAAGGTTACCTTATCATCAAAATACAGATTACAAGGTATTGTTTTACTAAGCTTGTAAATGGGGAGCTACTCCTGTAGTTTTGTGTGAGGCATCACTAAAGCCTGTGGCTTCTCCAGGGACTTCTTTTCCTGACTTGGACAAGTAAGAGCTTATTAACAGGAGTAAAAKACATGTCAAGTAGCAAACAGTGATTAGTTCTGTTTATGTATAAATACCAATAGTCATAGGAGAACACAAGTGCTTGTATGAAGAACAAATGTTCCCCGTGGATTGTTTTCGGACAAAAGGGGACGAGTGTGAATGTTCACAAAATAGCAATTAAGAAAGGATATAAACAGGGTCAAATAGCAATATGTTGAGGAACCCAGTGTGTGTTCTTGGGTGTTGTTGCTCTTGTGGCTAGCAGCAGATTGCAAACCCATGGAGGACGGATCGTCTTTTCATTCTGCGCCCTCTGCACCATGGGCCTGATTCAGGACTGACCCTGCTGTTTGCAGCTGCACTGATGGGTTTGTCATACCAGCTTCACTTACGGAAGCAATTTTTGCATTCTGCCCCTTTTACCACCCCTGGAGAATGTTGGGATGAAGCCTGGTTCACTTGTTACTAAGCGAGTCTACACTTAAYTGCCATTAATGAGTTAAAATCAGATTAACAAAAGGGCAACCTTCAGGATACTAGCATTAATAATTGCAAGGCGCACGGGCGTCATACAGGATTTGCCCCATAATTATTACTAGCTGTTGTTTGGTTTGGTTCTCACGTGTCTTGCTCGTGCCTGGGACAGACGAGCAGACACACTGTGCTGTTTAAACCCTCTCCCACGTGCAGGTGGAGCTGCCTGGCAGCGTGCAGGTGCTGCGAGCCAGGGACGCCGTTGTCCGCCCGTGCTCATCTGCCTGCTYGTGTTGTTACAGGGCCAGCGGTGAAGGAGAGGAGAAATGGCGGAGGAGAGAAAAGACGACGCCAAGTCGCCGCACTGGACGTCGAGTCAGCTCACAGAGGCGTCTTCACACCCGCACTCCCCTGAGCTCAAGGAGCAAGGCGGAGCGGGTGCCGGACTGGTCAGAAGCGCCAATGGGTTTCCCTACCGCGAGGACGAGGAGCCAGGGCTGGGGGCCCGGGAGCAGCAGGGCACCTACGCTCGAACCAAAGAGAACGGCATCAATGGGGAGCTTTCCACGGGGGACAGGGAGACTGCAGGTAATGCACCGAACCTCAAAACATGTTGTTCTGCACACCACTCAGTTGTGTTTCCCTGTGGGGAAATGTTTGCTGGCTGAGGCAGCAGCCAGCGAGGCTCCTTTGGTGGCCTGCCAGGACAGTGCTGCCACGAGGAGGTGAGCTGCACGTGCAGCCCTGGAGAGCACTAGCTCTTCGTAACAAGGGATGTGTTTTCCTCCAGGCCAGCSTCTGATCCTACTTGAGGCTTCTAGGGCATGCTCTGAGAAAACCTTTGGAAATGTGTGATGGTGRCTTAGGGTTGTAGATGGGAGGGTTCACCTCTCTGGGGTCAAGAGAAACACGATGGCGCAGAGGAGCTGGTTGCCTGCTTGGGGCTGAGAGGAGGAGGTGGGAAACCACATTCAGTTGCTGTGTACAGAGAGACCCTTCCCTCCTTGTGTTTGTGCGTGTGAAGCCCTGGTTCTGCTGGTATTTCTCACAATAATAACACCTTCTTGAAACTCAGCAGTTATTTGCAGAATAATGTGCTGCTTGATCTTACCAAGGACGCCGCAATTCAGCGTCAGTGCTTACTTACCATTGCCTAGGCTTATTTCTCTGTGTGAACTCGCTGGGGTTTTGTCTGTTTGTAAACTAACACTAGGATTTTAGGAACTGGCTTGTTTGAAAGAAAAAAAAAAAAAGAACCACAATTGTGTCAGAATGAGATATGCAAAGCAAGTTTCCTGTTTTAGATGTAAATGCTAATTTTCTCTGTACAGACTTTCTACTTTAAACCCCAAATGCATAGTGCAAGAGGAAATTCTCTTGTACAGACAATACTGCCCTTGATGCATCTATCCATGCATGTTAAGGATCTCCTTCTAGCCATGTTCGTTGGCTGTTGACAACACTTCAAGATGCAATCCATAATTTCTCAGCAACTGGAGAATTTTAAGTCTCTCAGACCCTAAAGTGATTTCATAAGGGATTGTACTAGAAATGGATACGTCTGCTAAAAGTGAACAGACRTAGATTTTAAGACTTTCTTCTTGTAGATAGCCCAAAAATGAAAGAGAAAGGCAAGGGACATATTTTCACGCATTCTGGTGAATTCATTTTTGATGATTGTTTGGGAGGACGATGACAAGATGTTTTCTTTKTTGTAACTTACCTGCATCCTGTGCTTAGCCAGCCAGCAAGCATGAACAGCGGTGCAGCACTCCCAGAGGTAGGATGCTGCAGTTCTTAAGTGTGGGCTTGGGAAAAAGTAGGTTCATTTCTCTTCTTTCTCAGAGATTTTTCRCATGGTCATCAGCAAGTCCGCTCAGGTTTAAGGAAAGTGTCTGCAGTCAGTGGGTGTCGTGGGGCAGGAGCCTCATGCTGCCYGTGGGCCGGTGCTGCAGCATCTGCCCTCGGGTTGCCCCTGAGGCAAGCGGGTGGGCAGCAGAGCGGATGAACTGGGGCAGCACGTCCAGGAGGGGCCAGGGGAGCTCTTGAGCTGGGTGAGGTTAGTTCAGTCAGCACTTTGTGGCCTCCTTCTCTCTTCCTTGGCGTTTGTCACACTGCTTGCTTAGATTGCAGATTGTCTGGTGCAGGGACTGACTGGCAGTATCATACGCCCATTGCTAGGAAGACTTCTCTAGCTCGTTCCGTGGCGTCTTAGTCTGTGCCTGAACATCAGGAAGCTTTGTGAAGCTGTCTGCCTTTGTGCACTGTGCTGCAGTTCCCCAGAGACTGGCATCCGGCCCCGGAGCTCTGACAWAACAGGAGTATCGGCCCGAGGGATGGTACGAGGGCCTTAACCCAGCACAGGGGCAACTCCTGAGCAGACCTCATATCTGCGAGRCGCTTCCCTTTTGCCTGCTTTGTGTGGCACCTCTGTGCCCTCCAGCCTGGGGCTGGCAGTCACTGAAAATGCTTGTGAATCGCCCAATTTCATCCTAGTTAAATGACACCTAATTCTTGGTCTTTAATGTAATGTAAGACACCTTGGAATACTGAAGATACATTTTTAGTCATTATTCTTTGTTTTTTAAAGGCCACCAGGAGGAATTTGTCAGCAAGTGCCTGTGGTGGCAGGAAGGGAAGGGGCCTGCATTGGTTTACACTGGGATGTGCTTATTGCGTCATGAGGCAGGAAGTTTGGAGGTGGATTTGGGGTGTTTGATTCAGAGTTTGATCTTGAAATCAGGCTTGGTGTTTGCCTCCACCTTCAGGTGTCTGTGCCATGTTTAAYTGTATGTTGCAACAGCAGCACATGTTATGTCCAAAAGGACCCTTCGATAGGGTGCATTGGAAGTCAAGGTCAACTGAGATAATCAAGGCAAACTGTGGTTTCAAGTGGATTTACAGGGATTTTATTTTCGCTGGTGCAAGTCCCCAGCACCATAAACTAGGAAAATCTGTGGCTTTTCTGTCTTCCTGTTGAAATCTGCATACCCACAGCAATATAAGCTCAGTGGAAGCGAAGCACTAACATAAACAGACCCTTTTCTGTTCCCTGATCTCTTGTGACGAGTGTTCGATTGTGCTGCGAGGCGCTGAGCCCAAGTAAGTGCTCTTGCACCTCACCAGCCAGGAGTTGGCGTTTCTTCACAAAGTCATAGAATCAGAGAATGCTTAAGGCTGGAAGGGACCTCTAGAGATTGTCTAGTCCAAGCCCCCTGCACACAGGGGTCCCCTGGAGCATGTGGCACAGGATGGGCCATCCCAGTGGAGAGGAATTCTGCAGCAGGGGAATATTCCCTGGGTCACCTATTGGCAGGGCTCATTTGAAGGCTGAGTGTTAAGGTAACATCAGACCATCAGACTGGCAGCACCCTATGCCCATGCTGAGGCAAGGGGTGGAAACGAGGGAGGAAGTAGCAGTTCTTGCCGAAACACATCCAATCTGTTGCCGTGAGTGACAGTTTCAGGTTTGCACAGTTAAAATTTACCTTCCTGTATATATGCGTGTGCCTCTCTCTCTTGGCATCTGCCTAAGCGTTATTGAGCCTGACCTCAATTTTGGAATGCTCTGAATCTGGCCGTTGTGCCGCCGTTGATTGATCCGTCTCCGTATCGCGCTGGTAATGGCTGCATTATGGAGGCAACGTCAATGGCCTCCTTTCACATGGCACGTCGGGAAGGCGGCAGAGCGCGCGGCCTCAGGGCCTCCTCYGGCAGCGTGCAAGCCGGGGGCAAATACGTGTTGGGGAATAGGCCGGTGTTTGGGAGGAAAAACTGGAATGGCTGCAATGTAAGAAAGGGTCGTATAACAGCTGTCCCATTATTTACATAAATRTAAGCATAAAATCATTAATCTRTCTGTATATTTTCATATATATCAGYGTGGATAAATGAGCTCAGCACCTCGTGCCTCAGAGCCACCTCGCTTTAGTGTGCTCTCGCTGCACTTACTTGTGCATGTTCTTTCTCAGGCACACGCACMACGAGCTTCTCCAGTGAATACGCTGGAATTATTAAGCGCGGAGGCTCAGATCTGTAGCTCTTGTCAAGGCAAACATTTTCATGTCATGCGAGATGTGTGCTGTAAAGGAGGCGTGTTAGTGTAATCTTCAGAAACTCACTCTGAAGTGGGCTGATGTGGAGCGTTTTGGATTGGACCCCACGATAAAGCACAGGATGTATTTGACTTGCACTGAAACATGAGACTGGCAGCTTTTTATTTGCTTACGGAAAGCCCTGGTCAGCTCACTGGAAGGAAGCGCTGGAGAACTGTAGAGAAACCCTGCAACGACTCTGGATACTAACACTTCAGCACAGTCCATCGTGTTKGACTTGCAAGGAGCTTCAAGTTACAAAGGTTTGTTTTTCTCCACTTAAAATTCATTTTGTTTTCAGTAATATAATGACTAACCTGTCAAATTTACATAATTAAGGGTAAGAGTAGCTAGATGTATTGCAAAGCATCTTCCACAGTATGTCTTTATGTACAGTGACTCAGCTGAGCGAGTACTGTCTTCATTAAATGCCAGATGCAGGGGTAGAATTGAAGGGGGGTTGGGTTAGCCACACCGTTACTTGATGAAATATTTTTTTGACAGGTTAAGGGAAAKCATTTCTTGAAATCCTGTTATCAGAGCCTCAGGACAGTGAGTCTGTCCGCATGTCAGTCACGGTTAAAGACAGGAATATGTCCTGTCAGAGCGACAAACAGGGCCCTTCATTAGTTGGCAGAGTTTGCAAACCGTCTGTGATGTGAAGAGAGCCAAAAAATTGCAGCAGATTGTGGCACGGCACGAAGGACCACAGGTTGAGCAGTAYCCTCGTGTTTTTCAGGGTTTTGTAATCAGAGAAAAGGTGGGCGAGGGGGCCGTGACCTGTAATTCTGGTGGTTATGCAATGCCAGAGGCTGCTCCATGTTAATCTGCAGGTGAAGCAGGAAGAGGAGGGAGCTGTAGACCTGTGGAGAAGAATGAGAAAGTAGCAGTATTGAGCTGAGCGAGTAACAAAGGGAGAGTAACGGACCCAGCATAGGGAGAGGTAGAAGTATTTCAGAGTGCCYATGAGACACAAGGGAGGCGAAGCAGGGGCAGGAAGCAGTAGGGAAAGAGGAAAAAAAGAGGAAAAGGTAGGGCAGTAGTGAGAGATTCAGAGTTATCTGTTCATCCTGAGCTGACACATCTTCTGCATGATGACAGCTAGTAAAGCAGATTGAGGAAGGGAGGGAGGGAACAGCACAAACCCCAGGGAACAGCCCAGGAGAAAATCAGGAAGGGGCACTGCATGCTACAGCTCTGAATGCAGCTTATCCAATTCACCCATTTGTTACAGGCTCTATTCAGCCTGACTAAATGGTCACCTGCAGCAGAGTCTCTGCCTGCCATCACGTCTGCTGGGCCTTCAGCAAGCCCGAGTCATAGACCAAAGACAGGAGAAAATGGATAGGAGGATGCAAAATCAGTGACATTCAAAGAAAAATGATGTTCCCRTGTTCGCTCAGTTTCCGGGTTTGATTGCACAAAGCTGGAAGAATGCGTCTCGCCGTGTCCCTTAGGAAAGGAGCAGATAATGAGGCATTTTCATCTCCCTCCCTTTCCCCTGCAAGTGTGATAGTAATTACTGCACCCTGTGCACCAGCATCCTTGCAGATTTAGGCAGAGACAAACATGCCAGATCCCTGAGACTCTTCTTCTGTATGTTAAGTGAAACATAAGTGTTATTTTCTGGGATACGTAATCAGGATATTTTAGACAAGATCCAATTATGTTGCTGAAGAGAGCATAGGCGGAGGCAGCGGAGCCTCTTTGGGGCACTTGTAGCAAATGTTATTTTTACCCTCCTCTTTGAAGCTTCCCGTAGGGGTCCTCCTCTGGTCCTTGAGGGCTGGGAATGGAGCCAGAAAATTCCGTCTTTTCCCATGCATCCTCTGTCCCTGACTGTCGTTTCTCCCTGAATATTCAATAACTGCTGAGGACATGTTTGTCCTTGTCGCCACAGATCTTTCTGTGGGCAGCACTCGGTCACTAAATCGGCAMACTGCTCCTTTTTGCCCAGTCCTCCCACTCTCTACAGGGGTTGGCTCTGTCCCCTCTTGGGACTTCAGGAATCAGTCAGTATCTCGCTCTTTCTCTTTTCCTTAACTCTTCACCATCCAGTTTTGTTAACTGCTCTATGGATGCTGAGTGATTCTTTATGTGAGGATACAGCAGGTGTAAGAAGAGATGTGATTTTACCAGTCTGCAGCCCAAAGCAGCAGCTTCTGTTGGCATCAGATTTGCCAAAAGGCTCAGACGCTGGTGGCTGCCTTTCAGCATCTGGGTGTAGTGAATGTTTTTCCAAAGCCAGTTGCCTGCTGCGGGGCTTGGGCAGGCGCTGGAGGGTCTGGGCACAAAGTGCAGGCAAAAATGTTTGCCTGGAAGGGAGGTGAGTGCATTGTGCACAGTGCCAGTGCTGTTGRCTTGTGGCTGAGGGGCTAGACGCCCATGGATGTTCAGCCATCAGCATCGTGTGTCCATAAAGCTCCTTGGAGAATGCCCGTGTACGGGTCTTTTTCCCTTCTGAATGCTGGATCTTGGCCTGTGTCAGGTTCAAGAACACCCTGAAACCAACAGAGCTGCGTTCATGCTGCACAGGGTTGAGCCTGGCCAAGAGAGGGAATAACTGGYGCTTTCCTTTCTGCTCCACGGTGCTTTGATTCGCTTCGGTGTTTACCGGAGCACGGTAGGAGCACGGTAGGAGGGTCAGGCACGAGCAGCCCTGCTCCTTGGTGGACGGCAGCGAAGCTGCTGCCCGCGTTGGCCTGACAACGGCAGCGCGCGCCGCTGCAGCCGCTGCGGCCACACCGACACCGATGCCGTCCTCGGAGGTGCACATTGAACATCGCGGCAGGACCGTGGACGATGCCCCTCTGATAACGTGCTGTGCCCGACACGCCGTTAATTCACCTGGGGGGGCTACGATCTGTGTGTATTGCGATTGCCTTTGAAAAACAGMTGCTGGTGTGCTGCTCAGGCGGGCACTGCCAGGTTGGAGGCGGGTGCCAAACCAGCAGGTCATCTTCTGGACAGCATCYTTCATCCTCCTCTGAAGGATGACTATCCCCTCAAATAAAGAACCTCCATCCCGGGGCTTAGCTTTTTGTTTTAGTCTGCACTTTTGTGGTCACATATTTGTGTTTTGTCTGTCTGCGCTCCCTCTTTGGCCGCCTCCRGGGCTGGTTGCTCTGCAGGGGTGTAAATCCTCACCTTGCTCTTTCCATGGGCCGGGTCTCAGTCCTGCGGCACAGGTGTCAGTTGGGTGGGTGAGGAGACCGTCGGGTCTGGAGGTCCTGTGCAGCACCAGGGCCCGCTGGGCAGAGGGCAGAGGGCAGAGGCTTTCGTGACCCGGCCGCAGCGAGGCGAGCGGGTTTGCCCCGCCGGCCGCAGCGCGGGGGCCTTGGCAGAAGCAGGAGCTGCAGAGGCGGCCGCCCTTGCGGTGGGGCCTGCTGGGTTTTGGGYGTTGCCACGGCAACGCCTGGGTGCGGGTGCTGGAGCCAGCGCTCCTTCAGCGTTAGGAGCCGCAGCGCTCGGCTCGGAGGCACCTCCGGCGCCTCCCTCCAGCGGCTCTTTTCCTCTCCCCTGCCCTCTCCTCCAGCATTTGCTTCTCAGCGTTAATGGAGACAGGGCCGGTAGTGAGGCAGAGGATGGAAGAGCTTTGCAATGCCAGATTTAAAATACAGAGCAGGAGCCCGTCTCTTTTCTTGCTGTATTCAGCATCCGGTCTGAAGTGGCACTTGAATTTTCTTTTCAGGTCTATGTCACTACTCCTGACAAATAGCTGGTGGKTTTCCATTAAATTCTAGTGGTGAAGGCAGGAGTGTCCACTGTGCCAGTTGAAGGAATGAGGTAGGACACAGAGCAACTGGGGTTAAACTGCAGCTGAGCATTGGGAAGCCAGGGCCTCTGGACCAGGCTGACCAGGGAATCCAAAGGCAAAACCTGAAGTGAGTTGATTGTGTGTGGAATATTGCAAATAATGGTGAAACGGCATTATCTCCAAGGCAGGAAGAGATGCTAACTGCTTTCCAGAGAGAYGTTTCCGCTCAGGACCGAGTAGATCAAATACTTCTTGGAAATCAATTTCTCTCAGAGGCAATTTATACTCTGGGAAGGGAAAATAAACGTGAAGTATTTGACTTTTGGTGCTCATATTTCATTCCTTGGGACTGATTTGGAGCAGGACATGATGAGTTTGGTGTAGCTCGCAGCAGCCTGTGCCGCCCATGGCAGTGATGATGAGAGCAGTCTACAGGCTGTTCCTGTGTCCCTACCGCTGAGCATCTGCAGAGACAGAGAAAGAAAGGAGAGCAGACGTATCAGCTGCCAGCGCYGTGTAGATGTGACAGTCTTGCTGACATTCCAGAACTGTTTTCATCCATAACCCAGCACTGTATGTGAGAGAAGAAAATGGCTTCGGYTGTGACGCTTGTTATGTTGCCCCAAATCCAGGCAGATGCCGGATGTCCTGTCTAGGGTAATGCAGCCCTTGCGGGTCACCAGTGCGCTCTAAAGTTAGATAATCCTTAGCTGTGCCTGTCTGTGAGTGGATTTTTCCTTCCTTCCACAGTCACTTTTCTCCTTATTTGAGTAGGTCTTGYTCTCTGCTCTGTTAGCTCCCCACCCTTTCCTCCATTAAGGTGCATTTGGCTTTTAATGCATGTCTTGCAGCTCGCTTCTGTGCAGGTAGGTGAATGTTTCTCTAATGATTTTGTTTAGTTAGAGGTGGGAAGCGGTGGTTTTGAAGGGTATGGAGGCAGTGGAGAGGAGAAGGCTCCATAAATAGCTGGATATGAGTCTAGGTCAGAGCTGGCTTGGCAAAGAGTCTCGTAAAGAGTCTGTGTGAGCTGGTCTGCCAGGATAGTGCCGGAGGAGAGATGGGGAGGACACCGAGAYGCTGAACAGGGCACACAGCTCCTAAGAGCAAAACTGCCCCGCAAATCCCCCAGTCAAGTCCTCTGTGGGATCTGCCGGTGCCCCAGGACCTCCTGTCTTGCGTGTGCGTGTCTCGTGGACATGGGTGTGATGGTGTCTGGCGAGAGCACGGCGTCTGTGCGGGTGCAGCCAGGAGGGCCGAGGGGAAACGGAGCTGCCCGGAGCAGCGGCTGCCGCGCGTGGAGCTGGGCTGGGAGCACTGAGGGGAAAAGGGCGCCCTGCCGCTGCCCTTAGGTGTCACCAGGGCCCCTAATGGGGTCAGCCAAAATTCCCACGTTGACAGAACGATTTTCAGTCACTGGGACAGGCTTGGCTGTAAATCCCACACAGCGCACACACAGGTTAATGTTAATTTTAAACTTAAATTCCGCAATTTCTCTAACATACTTTCCTTTTTGCATCAGGGAAAAGTGTAACAAGTGTTTAAAATMGGCTCAAAAGGAGCTAAAAAAGAACTTGGAGACATGTCATCTCCTGGGTGTAGGTGGCTGTAGCTCCATTGACTTCTGTGGGCTGTTACCCTATTTATATCAAAAGTGAATTAGCTTTTAAAAGTCACTTTATTTTAAAATTTTAACACGTAATTACCTTCAAAGGCAAATTCTGATTTAAAAGCCAAGTCACCTGTTACATCTGTTTGTTCACGCTCAGAGGACTAAATACCAGATTGCCTGTTTTGAGGCCAGAATGCTTCCTTCCTGCTGGAGTGCTGAGGAGTCCGTGTTTGAATGAAAGAGAAATAGGGCTGTTTCTTAGGTGCAAGTGGTGTTTTTAGCCGATASCAGGCCTTGGGAAAGTGACTGGACTTGGTTATACACTGGCTAAGGCACTCCCTTTGGCCACCTCACTTTTGCATGCGAGCTGGAAATTGTGTTGATGATGCAGCACACAAAACAGATCCCAATTAGTTCTCCCCACCTCTGATTTGGCCAGGAAATGCTGATGGTCGTAAATATTTTATTGCCGTCAGTAAGCTTAAGAAGATGTGACTCAGGAGACGCACAGGGAGCAAGTATTTGCAGTAACGAGTGTTCATTTGTACAGCATTGCTTTATTGTACTGACATTYGTGCTACTCCCTTTTAACTGACTTTCATATTTAAAGGGGAGGCTGTGGGAACTGGTCCCGAGGTGTTTTGTTTTACGRCTGCTAGACAGTGTAGCAGAGGCCTCTGAGCGCAGCAGGGATGTGTTTGGAGAGCTGGGGGAGAATACCAGGGCTGCTCTCGTGGCAGGAGCTCCCTTTGGGGTTCTGCTGCTCGTGTGACATGGCCATGGGGAGTACGAGCACAAGGTGACTAAGCAGATGCCGCCAGGACTTTGGAGCTGGTGGAAACGAACCTGATGTAGAAGCAACCTCAGGGGAGGCCCCAGAGCCGGAGACCACAGCGATGTGAGCAGATTTATTGTCTCGAATCCAGGGAGGAGGTAGGACGGGCTGCTGAGGACATGAAATACCCAAAAGCACAGATACATAAGGCGTTTGCTCCAGGACCTGCCAGAATGTCAACCCAGCACGTCAGGTTTCCACCTAGGTGGTTTTTTTCACATAGTTGCTGCACGTCTTGTGCCAAAGGATAATCTGTCTAAGTGCTGATTTGGTGCTATTGGGATTCAACACATTACATAACCAAAACTTTCAGTTTCCCAGAACTTAAGCCTTTTCTGAGCTGCTTAGTTGGTTAATTGGTAAAGTCTTGTGATTTAATTAGTCTCTCACTGTCCTTATTGATACTACAAGACATTAATGTCAGTGAGTTTATTATGGAAATAATACATGTCAGTTATGTTGYAGCTTCATTTAATTTAAAAGCTGATGTTCCCATTATTTGCTTTCATACCTCCTGCCAGTTACTGTTGATATTGCCAACATCCAGATCAAGGACCTGCTTAGAGGAAAATATTTACACTCACGAAAGCCATTTGAGAACCAACGTTTGGATTCTGTAAAGCTGTGCTAGTGCTCTTTTCTTCAATCTCGAGTACTAATCTGTTGGCATTATTTGTGTTTTGAGCTGTTCATGCTGGTTTGACTGCTGCTGTGTATTTCKTTTTCAACCTAAGTGCCGTACCTAGAGTCATCATAATCCCAGTGACAAAATCCAAGGTGCATCTTCAGTTCTTCCATCAGCAGTCTCACTGGGTGCAGCACAGGTCTCCCTTGTCCTGAGTTTCAGCAGCCTTTGCTCAGACAGAAGTCCCCCTGGCAGAGCTGAGTGTGACTCAGGACCTGCTCACAGGGGACTGCCTAAACCTTCTAAACCCAGAGCTCTTTGCTTTGTAGTCTTGCTGCACCATGAGCTGTAGTCTGGGAGAGAGAAATCCATCCATCCTGTTTGCTTTTCAGACGTGTCGCAGGTGGCAAACAGCACCTTTCTAGCCCTCTTTTCTCAGGAGCGTTTCTGGGATATTTTACCTCACTAAGCAGTGCCAGTTACTGTGTGCGTTCGTTCTTGTCTCATTTCCACCATGCCAGCCATTACTGCTGGTTACCTTGGAAACTGGTCTGCACCCTACTGAGGTTTCTGACAGGAGCGTTTTGACGGAAATTGTTTTGTTTTCCCAATTCTGCAAGCACACATGTAGCTAATCCCTTTGACATGCCTTGCCTATGCTCCTTGCCTACAATGCAGCAAAATGAAGTAAACATTATTTTATTCTTTCCATCTGTTCACGTCTTTCTTTGTCCCTGTTTGAGCTTCTGTCCTGCATGAGCACTAATTATCCTTTGCTTTAACGCAGCTGACTGTTAATTTTCTTGGTTGGGGTCTGAGGGGTGACACTGCAAATGAGTATGGATTTTTCAGTCTGCTCCTTCCTGRCTGCCTTCCTAGTATCTCTGTCCTTTGGTTTTCTCCTGGAACATTTGTTGGGCCTGCGGTTCCAGCGCATTAAGCTTTGGTTATGCCCTGAGTAAGTTCTGCCTTGCAGAAACCAGATGCATCCTCCATGGCTAYAGCAAATTCAAGAGACACTGCTGAGACAAAGGAAGTGCTGGAAAAATAAGGGATGATGCTGCTGTAGTTCAGGAAGAGTTCGTGAAAGCTGCCTTTGGATGAGGACTTTCAGGGGCAAATMTTTGAGCCTGAGCAGTTTCACTTAAAAAGTGGTGTTTGCAGCTGACTCAGTTCCTCTGTGGGCTGAGCCTGAGGTTATTGCAGGTTTGAAGAGAGGARGAGAAAAAGTGCCCAAGGCTGAAAGAAAACAGTTTGCAAGGTCATGAAAGGAAAGGACATGCTATGCCTTACTGTGGAGAACTTTCACAAGCCTGATTTTTGCTCTTGCCATTTTAGTTGCCAATTATTTGTAATAATTTTCTGGAAATTTTTGATGAGACTCAGAAGCTTCTTTAAAGATCCCTGTCACCACCCATGTGTATGTCAGCAGGGCTGCTACAGCTCTGTGTTGAAAGACTTGATAGATTGGAAGGGTGTCCTGGGAAATGAAAGTAGTGTAGGTAATGGGTTCAGGGGACAGCAGAGACGTGCAGTCTGTTGACAACTGCAGCATTGTCACTAAGAAGCAAAAGAGGACTTTGAAATGCCATCTTGGCCGTGTACAGGATCTGCTCCCAGAGCTTTTGAGCAGAGCAAGGCTGCAACCTTGCTTTGACAGCGTCTCTCACAGGTTGACAGTCTCTCTTGATGGAGGAGGATCTCTGCGATGTCTAGGTGACTCCTACTGCAGTGTGAATGTTGATGCCAGAACAGGCTTGCATGAGGATTAGGTAGCACTTGTGCCTTTGGGTAAGCCAAGGGGCTGTCAGCCCAGGATTAGGAGATGGTGGAAGGCCACCCTTTCGTCTTTCCTTGAGGTCGCTTAGAGAGGGAAAGGCCAAGGGCCCGCAGTTGGTCCTTGCCAATTTTGCATCATCATGTGCAGCACATAGGTTGGATCGCAGCAGGGCTGCTCTGGGGCTGGGAGAGTATTGAGACCTTAACTTCTGGAGCTACTAGGCCTGCTAAAGCTGGCAGAGAGGAAAGGTTGTGACTCCCCGTGCCATCAGCATCTTCTCCAGCATCTTGTGCACATCCTATTGTCCTGAAAGGGTCTGTCCCCGAGGTCCCCATAAGGTAGAGGGACTCCAGATATCCTATCTGGCCCCCTGCTGGTTGGTGCTTGTAATAGAATTAGAAACAAATCAGGCTGTCTTCCAAGACCAGAAGCAGGGGATACTTACTGGTCTGAGTTTTAATTTTGGTCTAAATGAACATAGTGCTTGAGAAGGATGCCTAAGGATGCCTGCTTGCCCTCTCAAACTCCCTTCCCCACAAGACAGCAGCTATGGTGCTAGGAGTGACTGGGTGAAAATGGCCTGGCAGTGCAGTTGGGCTTGATCTGAAGTGACAACCTTTAAGGGAGAAGCAGAAGAGAAGCAGACACTAATGTGTCTGTGAGTTCCTGGCCTCTCGGCTGACCCTGCCCATTGTCAAGGAGCTTTTTAAAGCTCTCTCTGAGGCTCTTTCACAGCATCTTCTCTCCATTATGGAGTTCACATTTTAGGGCTGCCTTTTGGCCTGTCACCGAGAGGTAATCCTGCTGTGGTTGCAGTCTTGTACCGCTGGCCCTTTTGGCTTTAGTTGAGGAGCAACTCAAACCCATTCAACTGGCGCAGAGATTGCTCTGGCGGCTTCATTTCAATGTCAGTGTCCTTTTCCCCCTCTCCCTCCTTTGAAGTAGCCTGTACTGCACTGTGTTCCCTCCGATCAAACTGGGAGACTCTCAGTTGTTGTAGTGTAAGAACCAACAGCGTGGTAGAAAGCATTTTGCTCTTTGCCAGAACACCAAGAGAAGCAATGCTGCCATTGTGCTGGAGTCATTCGTGAAGCCAAGGTCGCATCACCATTAAGACACATATTTGGTGTTCCTAGTCATTCGTTAGTGCTATTTTTGTGACACAAAGTGGTGTCAGAGAATGTCTACCTGGTTAAAAAGAGGGGAAATGGATCTCTACAAATAGAACTATCTCTAATGAAGCCAAGCTTTTAGTCTGTGAAGAATTTGCCTGGCATCCAGGCTAGCTAACTCTCCTTTTCCTTTTTTTGTTCTTTATCATTAGTCTTCCTTGAACTTTAACTGAACCATAAGGAAACTCTGAAGAGTCTCAATAACTGCCCTGTGAGATTCTGACTTACCCATTGGACCTGCTATTTATAGTGTCCATTAGTACAAAAATGTCTGTCCTTTTGCAGCAGTCGTGCAGAGCAAAAACACTGCCGTTCTGGCGAACTGCCTGTGCCTCCCGTGTCACCCAAAATATCCATCAACAGACTGCTCAAAAATGAGCCTTTCTTGATAAAAATCCCCAGAGGCCACTTGTATTTTTATGTATTTATTTTGGATATTCTGAAATTTCCATTTTTCAGGAGGTAACCTTCCACCCTCAGCCCTATTTCTTTGTTGAACGTAATCTTTGTTGCCAGCAAATTAAATCAGAAAGAATGCTGAGAGGGTGGGAACTGCGTACCAGCCTTTGAAGAGCCTGTTTGCACCCTAGAACCAGCTTTGATGTAAACAAGTAGAAATTCCATAGAAGTAATATCATTTAAGTAGGGGTGGTTCTTACCTCGCTGGAAGGACTCTTACAGTAGCTCAGGTGATGGAGAGGAGATGACCAAGTCTGGTCTCCTTTGGAYAGAGTCAAGGATATTTAATCTGTTGTATGTTAAAGCCTACATTTGAAAAACTAATTTGATCATTTTCTTAAAATTTTCATGTGAAAATAAACCTAAAACAATTATTCTCCTGACAACCTTATCCCAGAAAGACATTAGGGAAGCTTTCTAGTCTCCAAATGAACACTGCTGTTCTTGGGTTCAGCGACCTAACCACATGCATTAGTTGATTGAGGGGGTAAACTGCTTGATAAACCACAGAGCAGAGGTTCGTCTGGTAATTCAGGAAAACATTGCTGACAAGAGGAGGCAAAAATGAACATTGTTCTGACCAGTCTCCCATTAATGCAGGCCTCCATCTCAGGTGGTCCCATTCATAACAGGCTCCTTCCAAACAACGATTGTTTTTCTTCCTGCTATTTGACAAACTATCCTGGAACTTCACTCTTCTGAGAATAGGAAAATATCTTCAATCTTCTAGCCAGAATTTACTTCTGGCACATTTATGCTCATTTATTCTTAGGATAACACTTTATTTTTTAAATTACACATTTTTTTGTTGCTGTTCGGTGGTGGTTCTGACATAACTCATCCACTGCTGCTCACTGTTGGCTTTGGCCAAGAAAACTGCATTGCAGTCACTGCCCTCCTGGCTACCAGTCAAGAGGGGGAAGTGAATTGTAAGATATAAATACATACAGTTATAACGGAAATGTTCTTTGCCAGTGTGTTTTTAATACCTCATTACATATTCAATTTATGCAAAAGAGAGATTAACGTCGCATTTTGTTTTTAGGCAAGTGTGACTGTGAAAGTCAAGTAACTTACATCTGTGCTTCATTTGCTGGAGGACAAATGAGGAGGATTAACCTTACATTAAACATGAGAAAAGGACTTCTGTAAGAGTGAGAAGAGCTCTTCATTGCTAATCCAACAGAGAGGGTTGCGTGGTCGAGTGGTTGCTGCAGAGCTGCACGTAGGGCACTGGTGTTGCCACTTGCTGTTCCCCACTGCTGCTTGCCTGAAGGCAGTGGTGATGGGGGAGCACATGGAGAGGTGTCCTCCTTGTCCTCGCTGATGGTGGTAAATGGCATTTCTGCGATGACTTAGCAGAGCAGGGAGGGTTGCAGTGTTRAACACTTCTGTCCCCACCAGCGGGCTGTAGCAATGCAGTCGTTTCCAGCGCCTGCCTGCACCAAGGGCAGCCTCTCTGGTGCCCTGTGCCTGCAGTGGTGGCTGTCTCTGGTGCCCGCCTCTGGTGACTGTGCACTGTGCAGCAAGCCCAGAGCTGGCACCCTCCCTTCGCCAGCACCGAGGGCCTCCATGCCCTGGGTGCGCAGCCGGCGCGGGTGGCCGAYGGCTGTGTGGAGCAGGTCCTTCACACCCTGGTGCACCCGCGTACGTGGCCTCTCGGCACCACGCGGGTGCCCATGAGCCTTACTCCCACCTGAGAGGTGTCCTCTGCAGCGCGTTTGCATGGTGTTCAGACCCACTGTTTCAGTAAAGCTTTATGTTGCAGACTTAAAAGGGTGAGGAAGGCAAATTACTTTGTCTTAATCATATAGAAATGTTATCTGGCTCTTCTGTTTGAAGTCCCTCATYAGCATGGCCTTAGATGTCTGTCTGGGAAATGCCTTTAATGCATACTAATCATATGCTGATGGGGAAGAAATGGCATCCAAAGCACATGTAAGGATGGAGAGATCTCCATGTATTAAATGTCGACAAGTCCCATTACTCTAGTGTGCCTTTCTGCCTCTGTTTGCAGAACAGTAAATGAGAAGAAAAAAAAAATCTAGACATTTAATGAACCATCATCTTAAATTTTTGTGGTTGCTGCACATTCCCCTAATAAACCTAAGAGACAGCATTGACTAACGATGCTGTATGCATCTTCCTGCAAAGGCTCAGGTCTTGGTTTTCATAAATGGTATTTTCCACTGATATCTTCAGAAAAAATCTGGTCCTTCTCTTTTGTTTTTCATTATTTACTTATGTTTCAGTAAAAAGATTGCATTTTAAAACTGGTTTGTATCAGCCTTCAGTATTTTTAATTTCAGCTAATCTTAATAATTAAAAATAAAACTTTCTCATTAACTTACCTTTCTTTGTTTTATTAATTTTGTTACTGCCACAGAAGAAGTGTCTGCAAGGATAGTGCAAGTAGTAACAGCTGAAGCCGTAGCAGTCCTGAAGGGTGAACAGGAAAAGGAAGCCCACCACAAAGACCAGCCTGGACCACTACCTTTAGGTAAAACACGAAGAACAGTGGGAGTATCTTTGTGTCTGCAAATGTTATGCCTACCTATATATAGAAATAGCAAATGTGTGTTCATGTAGATTATAGTTTTGGGTAAACTCAAGCGCTGCTGGGTGCATCCTGGAAGCCTGTTATAACAGGAATACCTGCTTCCCAGTTTACAACATGCCTTTGACTGTCTCAGGGATTGTGTGCTTCCAGGAGCAGTTCTGCACCTGATTTCCAACGTCCGAATGGAGCATCTATAGATGTGGTCACTGTTGGCAGTTCTGTCATTGTGTTTGGTAGGATGCAGCAGTGCTCAAAGCCCTASTGTGTTCACCCTCATACGTGGGAAGATTGATATCTGGGGAGGCAAAGATTAAAGTGAAGCATAGAAAACACCAATGAGATTTTGCTGGTTGGGTTGCGGATACTCAAAAAGATGAAGGAGGAGCAGCTTGGGAAAAAGTAGGGAGGAATATGGTATGTAAGGCAAGCCTAGGAGAGGAGGTGATGYTCAAGCAGAGCAAGGTTGGGTGACAGTCAAGCCTGAGAATAGTCCTGCTGACCATGAAACTGCCATATACCCTCATGCTGCAGCTGGCTCCTTTGTGGCATTTCTTTGAAATATAAATTTATATACACATTTCATATTTATAATAATTCTGTCAGGTAACATGCCCTTCCTCTCTGCTAGAAGAGTTCTGTGGTTGCTCAAAACTTGTACWCCAAAGGCTGGAGAGAGGTTGCACTCTCTCCTGTGATAGTGCAAGGCCTGTAAGCCTACCCTGGTCTAAGCTGCACTGAGTGAGCATGTGTTTGAATCGAATCAAAACRATGCCTTATAATTTTCTTGCAGGCTCTCTCCTGGGTTTGGTACAGCAGCTGGATTCTGCTTATGAATGATTTAAGGTCATTTAGTGATTAAAAACATATCTTGAAAATTTGGTTCCCAAGATCTTTTGTTTTGCTGAGTTCATTTTGAGCTGCAAGTGCAGCAGGGAGATGTGGTGTTTGACAGTTCCCTCCTTTACAGAGCCTCAATCTTACCGCACCTTTCTCAGCTGAATCAGTGATATGTGATGACTGACACGGGTTCTTTGCTGTCATGTCCTCCTTGCCTGGAGTGGTACCTCCAGCTGTTGTCTTTCTTATTTAGACAAGGAATATTTGCATGTATTCTGTGGTTAACCTTAACTCAGCAGAATAGAGGGAGAGCAAAAATGAAAGCTTGCAGAATGTTTTTGTCCATGTACTCAAGGTGAACCGGAGCAGCTGGATACCAGTTTCTTAGGGTTCCATATTAACAGCCTGGATTTGTCTCCTTTTCTCTGATATTTTATTGTTGTCATCTTTTGACTGTAAGTTTTCTTAAGTGTCAATACAGATGTAAAAGATAACTTGTACTTGTTTTTTTGTGTTGTATACTYTGTGACTAGAAATTTGAAAATAACACGTGCAAACTATAAAACAAAATCCTTTTATTATATCCTTAAAAATCCAGGTATTTTAAAAGAGTGTCTGCCTTGAAACCCACAAACCGAGCCCCCCTTGAAAGCTTCTCTCAGCTGGGCAGAACAGGCTGCCCACAGCTCTCGTCCAGCTTTGGCCCCCTGGGAATTAATCGCTGCCTCTCGTTTTCCTTGTTTGCTTTCTAGCCGTTGAGGAGTCGGCCAACCTGCCCCCTTCGCCGCCTCCGTCGCCAGCTGCCGAGCAGACGGGACCTCCGGAGGAAGGTAAGGGCCTCCTGGACCCTGCAACGTGCGGCTCGCAGCCAGGCGTGGGGCGGGAGCCCAGGGCATGGGGCAGTCAGAAAATGGAGGAACTTTCTGCCAGCTTCATGTTTTTAACAAGGCGATTCCCCACCTGCAAGTCTACTGCAGTGCATGGGTGAGATAGAGGCACATGCGCATGCACAGAAGTAATGGGCAAGGTATGCTAAGTCTATGCACATGAAAGAAAAGCAGTGGTGATGGTAACCTTTTTGTCTGTCAAACACAATGATMTAAGATGCTTGCTATCTCAACATGGTCTCCAGAACTGTGATTTCATATGGGTCATTTTTTTATTAGGAGTTGGTTAGTTTTGTTTTTAATCACCAGTAACTTCATTTTGGAATCCTAGATGCATGCAAGTGAGGAGATTCAGAGAMACAGCATTTTGTGGTGTTTGGCTTCTAATTTATGTTTCCATGCCCATATGTATTGAGGATTCTGCTCCTGAGTGCACAAGTCACACTGTAGTCCTGCTAAGTAAATTTCTACTCASTTCTGCCCAATAGTCAGTATTAGTAACTCATGATCTCTGCATTTTCCTTTTGCTAAACTCCCCATCTAGCAAAGGATTTAAGCTYTGACTTTAATTTTAAGCAGATGCCTAAATTCCAGTGAAGTTATGTCCTCGGTGGTTGGCATGTCTGTCAATGCTGTGTTCAACAGACTAGACTGCTCTATCAGGGCCAGCAATATATAGGGAGTCCCAGCAATGTGTTAAAATAGTTACATCTTAAGGGCRTGAGGAAAGGACTTGTTGCACACAGCCTCTGGGGACTGACCAGTGAACTCAGCCCTGTGCACAGTACTTTTATGTGTTAATCGCTATCATTTTGGATTTTCGTTTTCTTTTTTCTTCTTTTCTTTTAATTAAGTGCATGGAAATAAGTTCTTACTATCTACTGAACAAACTTGGTTGGTATTTCGATATTTTCACACAGAGTCTCCATCAGTGTTCCCACTGGATAGTTCCTGTTTCATGTGCTAACATGGCCTGACTCTCGCTTTATCAGGATGCTCTGCAGTTAGGCATGTGCTATCCTCCAGTCATTTCTGAGATAATGCAATTACAGCCTGTGTTAACAACACCATTTGGCAGGCCACTATACTGGAAATACCTACTAGATATAGTTAATAACCAGTATATAAAAATTGATTAATTGATTCCCCACCCCACCCCCCAAAAAAAAGTCTGCCTATTGAGGTTGAAAAATCAGTRTAACAGTTCCTCAACACATCACCCAGAGATAATAGCAATCAAACTATCAACTGAAAAGCAGACTAGGAGGGCATTAGGAAAGGCTTTTAGAATAGTTACCAAGGTTTCAGCACTTTTTGCGTGCAAGTGTAGTTCRCTTGCCTAGTTCTGTGTGTGTTGATTTTTTCATAGTGCAATAAAGAGCCTGTGCTTCTGCTTCAGGCCAATGTCAGGATTCTTCCATTACCCTGAGTTGAGGATTAGCTTTGCATACTGTTTCTGTCGGCAATGTTATTTGAATGTATTTCAGGATTTTATAAAGTAACCATTGATTAATTGACAAGAGGTTATAGATTGGCTGCTTAGTAAATGGAGTCCATCTTGCTAGTTGTATTAACACAAGAAAGGGGCAAAACTCCTGTACAATTCTAGGTTATTATGAACTACTGGACTCTGCTGTTCCTAGCTGTGCAAATGACTCAGCAAATCACTTGACATGGTTGTTTTTCCCTTTCCTTGTATGTAGGAATTGAGTTAATATAATAGCACTTACCTGCCCTGCAGGGATGCTGTAGAACTGAAAGGTCAGTGTTTGGGAGATGTTTTGGGAGACATTTTGGATGATTTACACAGTGCTACAGCTCTTAGAAACATTCAAATAATTTCTTTTGAGGTTAGTCAAACAGACTTTTCCATAACAAGATTTTTGTCCAACTCTTTAATTTTCAGAGCAGAGGCCTGTATAAATTCCAAAAGCAGAAGTTCACAGAAATACATGCTGAGTTATTAATGGACTCAGCTGGACGCTTCTTGTTTATGTCCAGCTCTGGAACCATGGCTTCTGGTAGGGTTGGCTGATGGACAAAAGGAACTTCTTGGAGAAGTTTTCTCTGAAAGTAGCTCTTATTTTACTCTTCCTCGAAGTATGGGTCTCGTCAGCTCAATTTGATTGATGAACGAGAAGAAACAAACATTTTGTGTCCTGATCCACATTAAAGGTATCGTCCTTARTTTCTGTGGACAGACTGAACTTCTGCTTACTTGACCAAACCTGTCCCATCATTTTCATTCAGGCAAAGCTATTGTTCTTTAGAGATGGCCTCAGTAGAGCATGGACCAGTTTGTACTGTACTTGTTTAAACCTCCAATTSCCTATGTCAGCTAGCTATCCATGCTTCATGTTCCCTTATGTGAGTATATCATTGTCTGTCTGTGTTTCTGCTTAATAGAATACAATTTATAGGTTTAACTGGGTTCTACAGTTCTTGAACAGGAGAAGCTTAGCATTTGGTGTGTGTATCCACCCAAGGGTTCCTTTTTCCAACTCCTCTTACAATGTTTTCCTAGTACTCTTGTCAGTGTGTCGCATTGCTTTGACTCCAAAAGAGACTTCCTTCAGTCATTGCAGGACGGGAGTCACTGGCATAGACGTGACAAAGGTGGATGTGGCCAGCCATGCAGCAAATGCAGTCAGGAGAGAAAAAAAAAAGGTAKAAAAGGCAGAGAGGTTTGTGGGTCAAGTGTATTTYAGGAGAGAAAGGAGCCAGTGGATGTAGGTTTCTTTCTATCGTTTGGCTTCAGAAAAWCGTCCAGATGAGCCTGTCCCTTTTCACTGCTGCAGGAGGTAAGATAGYTAGCTTGCCTTGTTGAAATTATTTCGTTTATTCCAACTGTTGTAACATGGTTTTGCTTGGGAAATGAATTATTTCTTAGCACTGTCTAATCCCTTTATCGGTTGAATCTGGACATGCAGGGCAGCTGGGCTATTCTGTTGTCAACTTGACATTGCTTTTGTGTGCTGCACTTTTTGACAATGGTCAGTAATGTATTAATGTAAAATTGCATCTAAGTGTTACAACATAAGGGGATGGTTTTGATGGACTGCCTTTCGTTTGGAAGTAGGTATTTCAGCATAAGCTTTGTATGCCAGATAATATTTTGCAAACTGAAAAGAWCCAAGTGTCCTATAAAAAAGATCTAGGCTCTGAAATCAAATGAACTATTAGAATAGACTAAAATAACAAAGAAAGAATTTTTCTTGTTGCAGAAATGAAAGCATATTCTCCTTTAAAAACAGCTTTATCCTGATAATGAAATTATCTGCAGCTAGTTTGAAAATACCTTTATTAAAATTGATAGATAAACAATGTCAATCTCTAATAGACACAGATATAAGAACCCTCAACAATACCAGACTTTACACTCCTAATGATTCTGGTCCATCACAGTAATTTGTATTGCTACTGATATTACAGAGAATAAGCAGGGCCCATATTTTCTTGCTTAGAATCTGGTCAGAGCCTATAAAGAAGGACTTTTCAGCCCTGTTTGCATGGGAAGATAAACCCGAGGATCCTCTTATTTAATGCTTTTTACTTTGAAAAATCCTGAGACAAATAAAAGCTGCAGTTAGAATGACAGCCTCCCCCTTTCCAGTAGAACCTCATTCTCTATATTGTACATTCTTTCTTCCCTGTTCTGCTTCTAGCCCCATCTTCCTTGTATTTCTCCATAATGTCCCAGTTCCAGCAGAGGGAAGGTGAGTGCCCTGCATTCCTTTCTGCTCCTGTTCACAGTGATGTGTCATCCTGTGTTAGAGCCCCCAGCGAAGAAGCAGGAGTTGTAGTTCTGAATCTTCTCGCGTTTTGGAGGGAGCTGCATCCTGAGGTGCGCTGCATCCTCTGTAACGCCTCTTCTGCAAACWGGGAGCCCCTTCAGGTCTTTCACTGAATGTTGTAGGAGCTTRTATGGAGGAGACATCCCCGAGTTTTGCCCTGCAGGTGGATCAGGATGCTTCCTTGCAATCCTACTGGGGGTCTTGAGCACTAGGGAAATGGAGGGAGTTGAGTTTGAGCCCTGTGTTTTATCTGCTGTTGTGGTGCCCTGCAGAGCTTTCTGCTCAGCAGAAGCAGGTTGCTGGCTTATCTTGTGCATAAACCCCTAAATCTGGGGGTYTGATTCCACTGCAGGAGCAAAGGTTCTAAATTATCAATGTTTCAAGCACTCTGTGTACCTTGAAAGAAACTGTTAGAAAGATTCTCTTAAGCTTGACTACATTGGAGGTATTTCTGACTGTGCATGAGTGCACATTCAGCCCGACCAGCCTCAGCACTGTCTCYGAGTGTTAACTATGGATAATCTTAATTTCACAGCCCAATGATATATATTGACACTTCTAACATTATAGACAAAATTTTTTCTTCCTTTTTGTGGGTGATCTGAGCCTGAATGGGTTGATATTGCAGTATTCCTTTACCAGGAGGAAGAAATATGTGTCATTATGTTATTGCTGTCATGTTGCTGCAGAAGGTGCCCTGTTTAAAGGTGCAGAGATTGTCTTGCTGTTGTGTGCTGTAGAAGTAAACTTAAAGCTTACAGTTATTTGTCAGGAAGAAGTTGGGAGCTCTTTTAGTTGAAACTGGTTTGGTCACAGTATGTGGCAAGATGAAATGGATGGATAAAATCTGTTTTCCGAGACTTAGGGTAATAGTTGCAGCAACATTCATGAAGTACCCTGTTTTCAGGTGACCCACAGAGGCCTCTTTAACACCTGGTTGTGCTGAAGGCTCCTTCACCCAGGTGATTGGATCTGAGAGGAAGGATTTAAAAGCCTCGAGGAAACTCTGAAGTTGCAGTTGCCTAGACAGGGACACTCGTGAAGCCCATAGAAAAGCTAATGGAATAGCTCTTACAGGCAGCGAGAAGGTACCTCATGAATGTAGTGTTTGCTCAGCTGCGAGTTTTCACACATAGAGAATGTACTGAAGCTTACTTTCTCTAATACCAGGTGTTTAGTTTTTCATGGCTTTATTCGTGGTCAGAGGGCATYGTAGCCTATGCAGGCTCAGTCTCCTCTGTAGGTCTGTGTGGGCCAGGTGATGGGCCAGGCACTTTGTATTGTGCTGGGTTATTTCTTTGTCTTGCGAAAACAAGCCCAGAGTGCCCCTCCCTCTAGCTGTCAGGAGCTGCTCTGGCGCTGGGGTGATTACGTGGTTATCTGTGATGCTGCAGTGATGGGTGAATAAAGCYGTCATACCAAAGCACTGATAAATTCCTAGACAGGAGCGAGTTCAGCCACGGAAACATGGTACAACGGTGTGAAATGATGGGACTAACAGAGACTGCTGTGAGCAGCTTCATGGGGCCTTTAGCAGGAAGAAAAGGCAAGCAGCCACCTAGGGAAGGGTTTTCTTCTTTGTTTAAATATTACTTAATTATAGAGAAAGGAAGAAATTGCAGAAGGTCAAAGTGAATATGAATGAGGAACAAAACCATAGTTGACTAAAGTGTAAGCTGATTTGTTTTTAATTAAAGGATTTTTATTTTTATTTACATTTCCAAGTACTTTACCTAAAGGTGGAGGATACAGCTGTGTTGGGACACTTTACGGGTTTTTGAAGTCAGACCAACAATATAATTTTGATGTGAATCAGTGCAAGTTTTGAGAGGTGGTTTGTCTCTCTAAATGAGTGTATAATTTTGAACTTCTCTGATTCTGATGATTCTTTTCCGATAACAGTCTGTAAACCCTGTAYTGTAGGAAACACCACGTACACGTCCCACGTGTTAAATGTGTGGAACCCCCATTTCTCCATTCGGCAGTAGCTTGCAGCCTGGCTGCTTTCATCTACTCCGTCGTGTGACCCAGTTGCTCRTGCTGCATGTGTCCATCCCGCCTTGTCTTCTGTCTGTCTGTCTGTCCTGCCGTTTTTGTCTGTGTGTGTCTATTTGTAGATGAAGGGGCGGAGGATAAGGTGGGACCGCTGCACCAGGGCCCGGGCTGCAGGCCTGCCGCCGCCGGCAGGGAGTGGCGTAAGCACCCGGCCCCCTCCATTTCGGTGTCGGTGCCCGATGATGAGCCCTCCAATTCGGATGAGGAGTACTATGACCACCCTTTGTTCAGCTCCGAGTGGACTGGCTCTAGTACACGTCCCAGTGCCACAGTGAAGAGCGCAGAGGTCTTGTTGGGCCATGATGAAGGTGAACTGAGCATGGTCCCATTTTGTTCCTCTTCCCCTCCGCCCAGCCACATGCCATCCATTCCATTCTATATGTGCCCGGGAGTGCTGCTTTCTGGGAGGGACCTAGTTGGGTTTTTTTCCTACATGGGGAAATGACATCCCTGCAGAGTCTCTTCCTCTCAAAGTGAAGCTGCAGTGTGAGCAGTGAGTGCACCTCTGGGTCAGGGAGACCAAAGTGCCTACTCTAATCAGGGCTTTTGGTCCACTGGTTTATAATAGGAACAAAAGGAACAACTGGGCAGAAGAAATATAAGCTAATTCTGGTCTTTCTGACAGAGAACAGTATGCATAATAGCCCAAAAATCTATTACTGGAGTTAAATCAGTGCAATGGAAAAAAAATTCACTTCCACACCAAAGATAGCAGTGAAGGGTCATTAGTTCTCCCGTAGGCAGAGGAAATCAATAATTTCCTTGGAATGCACTAGTGAATTCACGCAGTATTGGGTCGTGTTTGACCCCCAGTTTTTATGTGGATTCACACAGCTAACACTGTGTCAGCTGGCTGCAAACAAGGCAGACAATTTAAAAGGTTTTTTTGTCACGATGATTCTGTTCCCCTCTTTCTGTGGCTACAGTGCAACTGTGGCTGTATGAGTTGTCAGTGCAGATTGCTAAAGAGTTAAATTGGTTTTGAGGAGTCAAAGCAGAACTTACTTCAACAACTTAAAAGAAGTTCTGGCTTCTTATCCCARGCAGAAGAGCTGATATTTCATCTCGCAGCATTTGACTGTCTCAATCTTGAGGCAGAGGAGGTAAAGTTAAAAACATGACAGAATTCTCTTGAGGTTCTTTTTTCAGGAAAGATAGAAGTGTTTGCCAGAAGTTACTCAGTGGTTCATTTCAAGAGCTAAGAACTGAACGTTGTTAGTGGCAGGATGTCTAAGTGAAGCTAGAGGACACAAGAGCAGAGGAGCAGCCGTGCAGTAACTGGGTACCCATAGCTCCACTTAGGACATTCCTGACTGGTTTATTCATGAGCACCATCCTTGTCAGTCATGTGCATTTACCTCTAGTGAAGGTGGAAGATCCCAAAGCAACATCTTTGAKGGGAAAAAACTGAATCACTAATGAAAAGGTAGAGCATTATGAAGCTCCCCTTCTTACCTGCTGCCCCTGAGTGAGCAATCTGTTTGGCATAAAAATTTCCACTGCACAAGTATCTGCTGTTTTCCTCTATTATCTCATGAATAACGTACTGCCACAGCTTGGGAAAACAGGATACAACTCAATCTGTAAGATCAAATACATAGATTTTCAGGAGAAAGATAATTAGATTATTGAATATTAATCCAATGTAAGACAGAACTAGGAGAAGATGTGTAGGAACATGAGAAGGATGTCCAGCTCAGATCAGTAGCTCAGGCATTTGATTGTCACTGGCCAGCAGTAGATGTATAGATGAGTTAAGACCAGGGAAGTTGTGTGATGATGCTTTCCTCAGAAGCACACTCAGACTCCATTGGCTCAAAGGTGATGTTTTTGTAGCTGACTGTCCTGAAGAGATTTTACCTGTTTGTTTTTCCTCTGAACCCATGCTAACTTTCAGTGTCCATAGCAATGTGTGTYTCTGTGCACCATTTTGCCTCAATTAGATGGGTTTGCTTATCCATTCAAGAAGTGTTTTCTGAARCTGTAGCCAGGCCTTTTACAGCTGCTGTAAGACAGTCTGTTTACTTCATGGAAATTCTTTTTCCATGTGTCTTTTATTTATTTATTTTTAATGTCTATATACTCAATGTATTTGTTTGGGGAGTTATAATAACTGAGGCGACTATTATGTTCTGTTTACATTAGTCTTCAGTTTGGGCTTAGTCTCCCCAACTTTTAAGCATCTCCAAGCTGGGTATCTAATSTGACCAAGCACCCAGGCCCCTCCATGAGTCGGTGAGTAAGGACAGACCTGCAGGARAAGGTTCATGCCTTGCTAAAACCTGCTGATTTGTCCTCCAGAGGTCTTCTCTGCACTGCTCTAGCAGGAACCAGGRCAATCCTTCACACTGGGTGCTAAGCCTTAGTCATTTCCAGCTAGGTATGTACTGCACTTAGCTCATAAATAAGTTTTGGAGGATACTTAGAGCTTTAGTGAGTAATTAGTGTTAATCATGTGGCACTATGTGAAGCAACTCTGCTGTAAAAATGGGGTAAAATTAGAGACTTTTTAATATTTTTATTGAAGGGAATGTCCATACAAAAGAACATAAAAATGGAAAAAGTGAAGCAAGTTTCTGAGTAAGAGATTCTTACAGCTGGGCACCTGCCCTTCTACTAGGCTGCTTTTACAGTCTCCTAATGTGTAGAGATCTCTGTAACACTCAAGCATCAGCCCAGTTCTCTTTCTCAATCTTCTGCCTTGTGTTCATTTAAGATATAGTATCTAACATGAATTTCACTTTTATGCTTTATTAACAATTCTGTTCTCTCTGTAGTATCTGTGTTCCTTAAATCATTTTTAAAGGCCATAACTGAAGTAGTGGCTGGTGGGCTATTTTTAACTAGGCCAAATTCAGGAGGAATATCAAGCCCTTGTAAAGAGGTTTAGTGCAGAGGGGCTGGATACAGCCACTTGCAGATTCAAACCCACTTTGTTTTAAGCCTGATTCAGCAAAGTTCTTAACCGTGGGGCATACTTTATGCCGGAGGGGTCATTGGGTTGATTTTCAGTATGGCTGCTGGTCAGCTGCTTAAGGATTTTGCTGAATCAAAGCTTTCAGGCTTAATCCTGATTTGCTGTCAGAGGGGAGGGATGCCGACAGAGCAAAGCAATATTTGGTCTGAAAAGCAATGGGAGGAGGTTAGTCCGTAATGAAGACTTTGCTAATCATGCTTCTGCCATGGCAAGAGTAGCATAAACACCACCATAGACTGATGTTAGCAGCCCAAAGGCTAAGTGGTGGATTTTRGAAATTCAGATAAAGGGACATCACACTCACTGATTTCTTTGACTTAATTGGTGGTAGTGGAGGAGACCTGGAGGCTGGTGGGGAGAGAGAAAAGGAAATGAAGAATCTGTGTGTTAAATCTGTGATTCTCACATACAGAGTTCAAATATCGGGAAGCCTAAGGCAGAAGGGGATTATAAACTCACTTAGCCTAGGGATTGTGGCTGAATTCTTGTGAAACAATTAGTCATCAGCTATGTGCAAGATTTATTAAGATTATGGAAGCAGCTGAATGTTTTGCCGAATCCTAGACCCAAATGATAGACTGACTCATTAGCATTTAGCAGTCGAAATAGTCAAGGTCAATGAAGTGATGTTCATGCCTCATACTTTCCCTCATACCAACTGAATGTTCTGTGATGGATAAAACGCTATATTTACCACCAAAAAAARGAAAAAAAAAGTGTCCTTTTGGAATGCACTGCTTGTGTTGGCGTAATGTAATGAATGTATTGGTGTTATTAGAGCCATCCATCATCTAAAACCATCTCCATTTGCAACAAATATCTGACCCAGAGTCATCTTTGGGAGAGGTAAATGTATAAAACACTTCCAGCTCTCATCTTCCAGTGTGATTCAAGGATAAAATGTGAGTTTTCTTTTTTCCTGAGAAAAATTCCATTCCACAGTGGTTGAAATGGGCTGAATCCTAGCAATCTTTTGACACACTTAAATCTGAAGTGTTCAGAGCTGAAAGTGTTATGTAAAAGCATTTCTGTTGAGCTTTGTGCTTTGTGTTTACTGTTGGTGTTGATTTCACCTCCTTTCTCCATCCGCCAAGAAGAAGAAGCAGTAGAGAGTCCGATGACCATGGAAGTGAAACCTGCTGCTCTTCCTGGGAAGCAACTGGGGAAAGAGCATGACCTTGTTGAGCCTGCAGATCTGGCCAAGGGCCTCAGGGAGGGCCAGCCAGGTTCTGCTTTGGAGGCCAAAGTGTGTCCCGAAGACCGAGTGCCGAGTGTGGCATCCAGTGTCACAACTGTGGCGGAAACGCCCCCGAAAGACACGTGCCCTTCCTTGGCTGAGGAAGGTGTGTCTTCCTGAGATTTGCATGTGTTTGCTGCCAATGAGTTCTCCTCCAGCTTTCTCCAGTGCTTTCCAAGGCTGCTTCATTTCTCCTTATTCCCATTTCTTGTTGATGAGTATGACTGCTCTTGTTATTATGCTTGAAGAGTGCGTAGCAGATAAAGTGATTGCATAGGTGCTGTATGACAACATGGTTTCCCACCACTGCAGCTGATTCCTGATTTTTATTTGCCATGATACAATATGCTTTGCAGCTAAGCTGATACCTCTGCGTAAGCTTTTTCCCCCCATCTCAGATGTGTTTGCCAGTCACATTGCTAATCTGTGTATATTTTTTTTCTTTTTGGTGCAGAGATTCATCTGCTTTTCTTTCAAAAAGTAGATTTGTTGACTTTGACTATGACATAAAGAGGCTTAAACTGTAGAAATGTTTTTGTTTGCAGTGTGCAGTATTTTTTTTTGTGCTTCAGTGCATTCTGGTTTAGCTTCCCTAAAGCTATTGCTTCTTATGTCATATCCTTGCCATTCATTGCATCYACCCGCTCTCTCCTTGATCATTGCCAGAACTCTGATTTTTTGTGTTTTACTGTATTACAAATGTTTACTCCTACTGGAGATSCCTGGTCAGACAAAATGCCCATCACCTCAGCTGAGATACCTGCTTTCATCATGAAGTTCAAGATTGGTCTCCCAGGGAGAAGTTCAGATATGTTTTGCTTAGTCAGGCAAAATATTTACTGCAATCGGTTGTTTTCTCTTAACAAGAACTAGGAAAAGGYTTCCAGATTGCACTTTTAATGGTGCTGCAATCATGGTGAAGACACAGTGCAAAGACACTTTGTATTGGTGCACCTATTCACTACCTGCCTAAGAAAGGCTGCTCTGGGGAGCCTGGCATCCTGGCCCAGCTAAGGCAGGGTAAATTGCGTTAGTGGAGTGTCCTCTGATGCCACTGTCCCTGCTCACTGGCATTACAGTAAGGTGAATCTAGCTGGTTAAGTTCTGTGCAACTACTGAKGTCAGCTTGTTGGCCATGTTTGTACATCTAACTGTTTGCAAGTAAGTCACCAGTCACCAAACTTGAAAACATAAAGGAGTAAAATTACAGAGCTGTAGCTGATTTGCTTTGACCTGCAGAGTTTAGATGGCAGTGCCTCTTTTGAATAAGTGATACATTGATCTGTACAAATGATAAATTATCATAGATATAGATTTCTCACGATGTTTAATGACAAGTTTTTAGAAAACTTTTAGAACATTTTTGAGAAATCACTCCAGACAGTTCTTCAATACTCTGCAGTGTAAGTCTTCATGCTTTTTGTACAATATACTCTTTATTTTTCATGCAGTATTTTTCATATGACAGAACATGCTGTTAATAATTTACAGAGCGTGCATTAAAAAAAATAATTGGGTATTACTCCCTAAAATTGTGTCRCCAGCAGAGAGTAGCATTTCTCATTTTAAAATAACCTAGGGCCTAACCTAGAGTCATTGCAACATACCCAGTATTCTTTGACCTCAGTTAAACTGAGGATGGCTGACCATTTTGGAAACTAGGTCTCCAAGATTTGAGACTGTTAATAGCTCCAGTGATGATTAACACATGCCAGTTTCATGACCACAATGGGATTTTTGCCATTTGCCAAAAAGTAAATGTGAAAAGTTGCTACAACTCAAAAAGTAGCCTCTTTTGACACCCATGACGCCTTATGTGTATTGTTTCTTCAGTTTAGGCAATGTGTAAAAGAAAAATTTGAAACAAAATGGTAAACTTAGAAATATGTATGTTCTAAATGTCAGGAACACACAAAGATACTATTGATTGAGCCTAATTTTGTAGACCTTACTACAGAGAAACTAGCATAGACTTCACAGCCCAGCAAAGCATGCCAATGAAATRAGGATTGTTATATGATTTTCCTGTTACATATAAACCATAAAGATGAAGAAGTCATATAGTCATCTCATTTCAGTAGTCATAGATTTATATGTGTATAACTCCCATTTTCACTGTAAAACCTCATATATGGAGAGCCAACCAGGATTTAACACTTTAAAGCAGATTTCTAGGTGAATAGCTTTGCATGCTTGCATCTTTTTCCCGCTCCCTTCCATTATTCATCCCAAGATGATGTTCTAAGCCACATGACTGCCTGCCTGTAAGTGCTTTAAATAATTACCTTGTAAAACCCAAACAAACTACCTCAGATTTACTTACAGCTACGAAGATGGAAAACCGTGTCCAGGAGGGCGCACGCCCTTTCACAGCAGAACCATTAGACACAAAGGAATATGAATTTTGGAAAGACAGTAAGACTGGTGAGCAACCTAAACATGATGCCTTAGTTCCACAGCCAGCAAAAACGGAGGCTATAGATAAAAAGGATTTACAGAGMAAAGACAAAATGCCTTCACCTCTATCAGACCAGATTTTGGAAACTGACGACAAAAAGAAAGGGGAAGCCACTTTTGTAGAAGCTGCTGCAAAGCCTCCTGTTTCTCAAGAACACAAAGATATGACATCTGAACTGCCTAAAGGAAGCAAAACAGAAGAAAGAACTGCAGATGTGCCCTTGCCAGACAGCCAAGTAATCTCTATGAAATTTAAAGATGACTTTAAAGATGTCCAAGAGCTCGCCATCACCCRTGGTGGAAATTTCCTGTTGCCATCAGAAACCAAGGCAGATGAAGCAAGAAGTGAACTTCCTTTAGACTCATCTCTACCTGTCCTGCAGAGGCTTCCTCCTGAAGAGAGTTCCAAAACCAAACAGGAACCCACCGACCAACTGCTTGCCAAAGATCTCACTAAAGATGAACAGATCCACAGAGACAAGACACCAGCTCCACAAGGAGAAGTTTCAGCAGTAAGTGTAGATGGACTGAAACTGCCGAGCATGCAGAAGATCCCTGCTTGGGGGGAGGAAAAGGATTTGACCAAGGATGAGAGTGATGAGGAGGAAAGGTATGACTTCTATGATAAAGGGGAAGCTCGAATATTAGATGATGGCAAATTTACCACTAAACCTGAAGAGAAGACACTTTTTCTAGACAAAGCAGACTTTAAAAAGGATGATGAAGCTAAAAAGTTCCCTGATCTTCTCAAAGCAGAAAAAGACACGGACCAAAGCGGGCTCCCAGCAACGACAGATACAAAAAAGGAGATGCAGCCAACCACAGAGGTGCCTCCTGGCAAGTTAAGCCAAGAACTGATCCCTGGAAAAACAACAGAGCACCCTGATGCCACTCAGTTATCCAGAACAGCAGAGAAGGCACTTGAGGCACCAGGTTTAACTAGTGACAAGACTCCTACTCTAGAACCTCCTCAAGCAAAAGATGTTAAAAAGGACACCAAGCAGGACAAGATAAGTGTTTTGGATTCAGTTGCTCGTGAAATGACAACAGAAGAGGATCGATCAGGAATGTCGAAGTATTTTGAAACCTCTGCTCTGAAAGAGGAAGCAGCGAAAGGAGACATTCTTAAACTAGGCAGTGATTACTATGAGCTAAGTGATACTAAAGAGAGTGCATATGAGCCTTATCAGGCAGATCATCTAATACCTGAAAGCAAAGAGGAGGAGGAGGAGGAAGAATTACAGACAGAAGTGGATCAGCAGCAGGCTCTGCCTGGTCATGAAATAGGGTACAGTACCCTTGCTCAGAGCTTTCCACCAGACAAATCTGAGGAACCAAGTTCCCCAACAGAAAGAATGTTCACTATTGACCCCAAGGTCTAYGGAGATAAGAGAGAGCTCCACAGTAAAAATAAAGATGACCTAACTCTGAGCAGGAGTTTGGGACTTGGAGGTAGATCTGCAATTGAACAGAGAAGTATGTCTATTAACCTGCCCATGTCCTGTCTGGATTCAATAGCTCTAGGATTTAGCTTTGGCCGTGCACATGATCTCTCTCCTCTTGCTTCAGATATTCTAACTAACACTAGTGGAAGTATGGATGAAGGTGATGACTACTTGCCAGCAACCACACCAGCACTGGAGAAGGCTCCTTGCTTCCCCATTGATAGTAGAGATGAAGACGAACACATTGAAGAGGAAAAAGCAATGCCTGAAGAAAAAGTCCAGCCCGAGACCTCAGTTGAGTCACCCTTCCCAGCCAAAGACTATTACAAAAATGGTGCTGTAATGGCTCCTGATCTTCCTGAAATGTTAGACTTAGCAGGGACAAGATCTAGATTGGCCTCTGTGAGTGCAGATGCTGAGGTGGCACAAAAGAAGTCAGTTCCTTCTGACACTGTTGCAGAAGACAGCAGCACGGCCCTGCCACCTGTGACAGATGAAAACCATGTAACTCTAAAAGCTGAAAGTCAGCTGGAAGACTTAGGCTACTGTGTTTTCAATAAGTACACAGTCCCACTCCCTTCTCCTGTTCAAGACAGTGAGAATTTAACAGGTGAAACCTGTCCATTTTATGAAGGCACTGATGAAAAACTGAGACGTGGCCTTGCTCCCGACCTGTCTTTAATAGAAGTGAAGCTGGCAGCAGCAGAAAAATCAAAAGAGGAATTCCTCAGTGAAAAAGATTCAGGTCAGCATGCAATTGGTGAATCTGTTCTGGTGAAGGACTTTGAGCAGGAGAAAAAAGAGAAATTGGATACAGTGCTAGAAAAAAGTGAAGATCAAGTTGATGCTAAGGAGGTCTATCCCATTAAAGCTACAGAGCCAGAGAAGACAAGACCTGAGGCAATCTTAGAAGTGAAAGAAGAAGGTGTGGTTGATAAAGATCACRTAACTGGTGATACTGTGTACGACAGACTATTAGCTACAGAGGTGGCCAAAGGAAAAGATGCTGTTTCTCTGTCGATTGAGAAGGAGAAGACTCTTAGTGTTGTTCCTGAAATGGCTGAGATAGATGTTCCAATAAAGCCAGATTATAATGCTATAAAGCACGATATGGAAGTGGCTGCAAGGAAAGCAGATCAAGAATATCAGAGTCAATTAGATGCTAAGGTCCGTGAGGTTGTTTCCCCTCCCTCAGGACAGGATAAAGTCTYTGTTCAAAGAGCAGAGCCTGAACCTCAGGGAACTCAGCAGAAAGATCAGACTGTTTTGTCCAGAGAAACGAAGGATGCAGATGTACTTTCCAAGACTGAGCCTAGTCATGTGAAGGACACTGCCAAATTGACTGAAACAGAAATTAAGGAAAAAGTAGCTAAGCCGGATCTGGTACATCAAGAGGCAGTCGATAAAGAGGAATCATACGAATCTAGTGGAGAACATGATCAAGTCCAAGAAGGTTTGAATGGAGAATCCTTGAAACCAGAGGACATCAAAGGGGAACCTCCAAAGTCTCCTGTGTTAAAGGAAGGCACTCCTGCAGAGTTACCAGTGAAGGAGCCCTCTGTGGAGCTCCCCCTTCCAAAAGCTGAACCACTGCAAGAAGAGATTACTGATGTCCAGATGGAGAGCATTCCACAGCCTATAGAGGGAATTGAAAAGATTGCAGACGTAGCTGTGAAACCCATGGAAATCCAAAAGCCGCTGCCGTGTGAAGTGGCAGCTGAGGCCACAGAAAGAGAAGAACAGGAGGAGGAAGAGGTAGGAGGAGGACAAGAGGAAAAAGAAGCAGATAAACAGCAACTTGTAAAAGAAGTGCCCCCAGAAGTAGACTTAGGGGTGCCTACAAGTGAAGAAATGCCAGCCGCAGTTGGCACAGAAGCACTACTTGAACTGAAAGGCATTATTGAATCCGTGGTGACAGTAGAGGATGACTTTATCACAGTGGTGCAGACAACAGTTGATGAGGGTGAATCAGCTTCTCACAGTGTGCGGTTTGCTGCTACCCAGGAAGACTTGGAWGCAGGGGACTCTCAGGCTGAGGAGGAACTGGAGATCGAGGAAGGGGCTGACATTCATGCTGAGCCCAAGGAGGGCTCCCCAGAGGCTCCCGCGACACCSGAGAGAGAAGAAGTCCTGCTCACCGACTACAAGACAGAGACATGTGATGATTACAAAGATGAAACAACTATYGATGACTCCGTCATGGACACGGACAGTCTCTGGGCGGACACTCAAGGTGTGCATTATCCTTTTTGTTTTGTCTGTTAAATATTTTTGCTTCCAATTCATAATGATCAAAAAGCAAAATTATTGTAATGGTAACGGTAAYCTCAGTGTATTTGAGCAATGGAGTAAAATAGTCTGCCTTTTCTTAAAATTAAATCATCTACTCTATCTTCAACTATTTTTACTCCGCTCCTCTACAGTATATTAACATTTCTTACTAATCTTTTGTTTGTTGTTATGATTTGCTCTGATCCTACAGATGATGATAGGAGCATCATGACTGAACAGTTAGAGACTGTTCCTAAAGAGGAGAAGGCAGAGAGAGAATTGCGAAGACCATCTCTCGATAAGCATAAAAAAGAGAAACCTTTTAAAACTGGGCGAGGCAGGATTTCTACTCCTGAAAGGAAAATAGCTAAAAAGGAACCTAGCACACTCTCCAGAGATGAAGTGAGAAGGAAAAAAGGTTCATTTAACACTCCCTATTCCAATATATATTTTATACATATATATATATATATATTTGTACTACTGTGCGGTGCCATCAGGTTGCTCTGTTGTAGAAGATGCGTATCTTAATAGAATTCATTGCATTGCTTTTTAACTAGACATTGTACAGTTACATGAACAGCTACGTGCAAGGCTCACTGCTCCATCAGTCCAGCTTTTTGTAACGTTCCCACCCCGCGTCGGGTAGCACATGTGAGGCTAATGCACCAGGGCTTCTGCTTTTCCGACTTAGGAGTCGTTCATCCAGTAGACCCAACGCGTCGGGGCGGAGTTGTGGAGCAGTGGGCCTGCCGCTTGATGTATTGTCGTATCAAACTGTTTGGTGTTTTTTCCTGATTCTCTGCTTTTGTGTTTTCTTGTCCGTAGCAGTATATAAGAAAGCTGAACTTGCTAAAAAAACTGAAGTTCAGGCCCACTCTCCCTCCAGGAAAATCATTTTAAAACCTGCTATCAAATATACTAGACCAACTCATCTCTCCTGTGTTAAACGGAAGCAGACAGGTGACTGCGTTCTGTTCAATTATGCAATGTGGCTGGCAAACATAGACCTTTTTTTTTGTAAATCTCATGGCTATAGCAGCTTTTTATTTTTTCTCTAAGATKTTCAGTCTTCACAAATAGTATTGCTTTTTTAATGCTTTGTATCATTTTTGGTTTCTTTCCTTCTTTGTTTTCCAGTGTTTGGTTTTTCTTTGTTTACTGGAGGCCATGATCATGTATGCTTGTTGTTGTTTGGACCTCAAAGTGCTGTGGTTGTATCTTGGCATCGTGATTATAGTGTGTTGTTGGAGAAATTTGTAGTTTTTCTTTTTTAATTATGCTTTATTTTTTTTCTGGTGGGAAAATGTTGACAGCTTAAACCATGGTATGCATTTCCATTATTTTGCTTTTTTACTCTCATGCATAATAAGAAGTGTTTCAGATATGTGTTGTTGATTGATATTATCTGCTTTGATGCTTCTCATTCTGTAACTGATATTTATAATGTACAGTCAAAATCCACAGGGGGAATCCAGCCACAAGCAGTATGAAGCTGAAAGAGAAGAAATCTGAGCTCACGCTACCAATGCATTCCAAGCAAAAAATCTTAGTATTTAGTAGAGGAAGATGAAAGGATGAAAAAAATATTCCTGTTAGATCTGATTAGATGTATTATTATAGTGTAAGACCAAAATGAGAACATTTTCAACATTTTCATCGTATTATCCTTAGTGTTACTGTGAGTTCAGGCTAGAAAATATCATCTGCATTTATTGTTCATCTTAAAAAGAAAGAAGGAACGAATTCTTAAAAGATGATGGATTTTCTGTTGTTTAACATACGTCTGCGTGTTGCAGTGTAGTTTGCTCTTGAGTGGAACTAGGGTTAGCAAGTGTTGAATCATGCTCAGCAATGCAGAGCTACTACTGTGGTGTCCAGGCACAGGCCTCTTCTAAAGACTTGGAAATTTAGAATAGGATTTATTTCCTAGCACAGAACAACACAGTGAAATGCCAGAAGTGTTCCAAAGGAGTTGATCCCATGCAGTTTTACATCAATTTTACACCCTTGTGCTAAATTTGGGCCACCTTCTATATGGATGTCTGACTGTAGAAAACACAGTAAAACGTGTGTGAGTGTAACCTGAATACCGAGCCACAGGAGTATAAATCGTGTCTTATCTACAGGTTGTATTCCTTTAGGAAAACAGAGGTTGTATTTGGCCCCGTCTTTGCTGGTGTGAGAGGATCTTGCCCTGACTCCTGGACAAGGAGGGCAGCAGGGAAGGAAAAGCTCACGGGTCCCCTCTGTGGTGGCTCCTCCTCTGCTTGCAGTCCCAGGGCTAACTTCWCCTCCAGCTCCTGGACGACTTCTGGCCACCCTTTTCATTGTTTCCCAAAGCACAGTTTGATCAGCTCAGAATTGTGACCTGTAATTCCCACCCTCTTTCTAAAGCCCCAGGCTGGTCAATAAGCCATAGTAAACAGGAGTTGGTTCTTTGTGTCCTGATAAAAGCATTGGCTTTGTAGCGTCCTGTTCCTCCCCTACCCTCTGCAGCCGAGTGGTCAGTGCTGTCTTGCCCCCAGATGCTCTCCTACTAACTCATGAAACCTTCTGCATATATCCCTTAAAATTTGGAAAAGAAAGCATAGGTCCAGYGCTGAGCAAAGCCCATCGAGGCCCTGGCCCTCCGGCCGTCCAGGCCTGCGGAAGCYGCGCTCAGTGTCCAGCCTTGTTCCCTGTGTGAGGTCACGGGGCGCGGGACGCCCCGGGGGACACCCACCACCGCCGGTACACGTAGGCTCGCGCCCCTCGGCCCCGGGTGAGCRCCCCGGGGCAAAACATGCTTGTACTTCCCGCGTGGGCAGCGCGCGCGAGGAGCCCSTGAAGTCATGAGCCAGACCCCTTGCTCAGACGGGGACCTGGCGGTGCTCGCAGGTAAGTGGTGGCACGGCGCGAGCCCGCCGGCCCAGCCGCAGCCGCAGAGCAGCATGAGCGAGGGGGTGGAAGGTGCCGTGCAGGGGAGCTGTGCTGCCCTCTTCCCAGCTGCAACCTCGGGGTTAAAACATGCCCTTGCGTATCCTTTTCCTCCCCACAAAGTTTCTTGTGCTTTTCCTTCTCCCAGCGTTTCCTAATCTTTCCACCAAGTGCAAAGGGAGACATCAGGGAAGCGCTGTTAGGAGCACAGAACGATGGAGTGGAAATTGAGCTTGTGGCAGAAGGGCAGGGATCCCCCTACCCTGCAACCAGCGTGTGCTGGGGCTGTGCCGGGAACAGAGAAAACTCATCSGTGCTGTCGTGTACTGTGTTTTAGGATAAATTTTATAGCCAGAAGACAATCAGGATTATAGCAAGAGGATGTCCTCTGTGCCACTGACCTGCATTTCCCAAGCACCATTCTGGCTTGGATGCCAGAGGATTTTCTGTAGCAAACGGCTTCCYGAAAAGCAGCAGCGGGTGCAACCAGTCATCTGCTCTCTGCAAAGCTCCCCAGTTCCCAGACTTCTCCTAAAAATGGGATCCTAGTCAAAGATGAAAAAAAGCCTTACCTTAAATTGTGTTGTAACAGATAAATGAAATTTTGAATTAAGACATTTGCTGTGCGATGCTTAATTTTAATTTAAAGTCTGATGGGTTGGCTCACCCCGAGCTCCACATGGAGCTTTTGGGCACCACTGTGTTGATGCTTCAAAAGAGAACTTTTCTCCTAGGCATTTTGGCTATGTTTTGAAAAGTAGTTGGTGATTTGAGGAACTTCCATTTAAAAATTTTCCAGGAACCTGATTTTAGGGGAATCCTGGTCAGTACTTTCAGAAATCAGGACTCTAAGAGGTCTCTGGAGACACCTTCAGAACTACCACCTCTTAAATCTGTGTGCTGCTTTTTGGTTATTTTGCCCTAGTTTCTAGACTTCTAGGAACATGAAGACAAAATTCTGATTTGTTTGAAATRTGTTAGAATGCTGTTTTATATCAAGTATAATGAATATAGGATATTTTTAAGGCATATACCTCTATATATACAGTTTCATAAAACTAATTCACAAGATAACTGCTTTGCACAGGAGTTGCAAGGCATTTGATCATTTTAAAAGTATGCTAAGTGGAAATTGCTTATATGTGTATTTTTTAATCATTAAGTCTCTGTCTGGGTCTCTCAGCAGCAGGTGGTGAAACAAACCAAGCTCCCGGTGTATTTAAACAAGCCAAGGAAAAACTCTCAGTGAGTAAAGTCATATTGTCATCATCTATTTTCATAATCTCTTTTTTGTTCTTATTTCAGTTGGTTTGTGTAAATTAAGTAAATAGTTGTGTGTTCCATTAGAATGTTTCTGCCATATTCACAATTCGTTTAAAAGATAATGAGAGCCGTCCTGCCCGGAGAACCCCCGAGTCGCAGGTAGTACGTGCTGACAGTTTGCAAGTCCCCTGGGGGCAAGGCAGACTCCAGACTTCTGGCCATGTTTCAGTATTTTGAGGCTGGTCCTGCTCCAGGGGAAACCTTGTGCCTTGGCCCTGTTTGCGGCACCTGAGCCCTTTCTTGACTGCTAGGTATGAAGGAATCCCTGCCACAAGACTCACGGGAAGGCTGTAATGTACCTGTACACTTGCGCATGGTCCACGGACCTTATGGCTATGGAGAAGTTATTAGCCGAAGGCATTTTATAGCTGATGAGTGCTTTCTGCCTGGCTGCTTTCTGGACCACTGATCTTTGTGTGTTTTAACCTGATAACCCCTGCCTTCAATTGCTGTGCAACCAGTTCTGCTCCTTGCATCTTGCTCTGCTGAGTTTCCTTCAGCAAATGCTGCAGTAGCTCCTGCCCTGCTCCCCTTCTTCCTGTCCTTGCACTCTAAAATCCCCAGGAGATTTCCTTTCATTCTACCATGAGCAATTCTTTTTTCTTTTTCTCTTGACACTGATGCATACTAGCTCACAACTTTAGCACAGTGATTACTTTTCCTTGTTAACCGTAACATAGAAATTCCTTAATATTCCCCTTATATTTCCTAATGCATTCCATGGTTAATGTGTTTCATCTAACAATCAGATTGTTAGTTCATTGAGGAACAAAAATCTRTGTTTCATAAAATGCTGCGCATATCATTGACAAATTGTAATAAATTGGTAGTAATGATAACTTTTTTGAAGCTATACAGGGAACTGCAAAATTTACTCCTGAATTCAGCCATGGATTTGGGGGTTTTGTGTAGTGTTGTAAGTCTGGCCCCGTTTGGCTCAAAACTGAGGAATTTCTAGAGCTTCTTTATTAGAATAGTAAGAAATGCCTCAACATGCTTCTAGTCCGAGTCAACAGTAAGATTTAATATTGGAATCGCTTTGCGAGAGGGAATAACATTTACCCAAGAGAAATCTTGGGTGAGAAATCTACCCAAGAAGGCTTTCCAGAGCCTGCAGTGCTTCTGGAGTGCTCTGAAGATAAGCACTGCCTAATCATTCTTGGTGGTGGTCTGCTTTCTACACATTGGCCTTCTTTCTGTCCCTTACCTTAGGGCAGAGGTCAGACTTGTGTCCCCTTTGCTTTCTCCACCTATTTTTTCCTTTCTCTGGTCGCAACACTTGCCCRTCTCTTGAACAGTTTCTCCTTTGTGCCTTTTCTTAATCTATACCTTCCTTAAGACCTCTCCCATTTTGTTGCTGTGTGTGTGTTCAGTCTTCCAGCTTTTCTGTCCTTCCGTCCTTTCCTCTCCACTGGTAATGTTACACCATCCTTCCCTTTCAGTTTGGCATCCCTCTTGCAATCACAGTTTACATTCTGTGTTTCAGAACAGTTCAGGCGAGGCTGAGCAGTTCCATCTGCTGGAGTGAGCTGGGTACCTGTGTCAGCAACATATTAACAACAGTGGCCATGCCTTACGAATGTTATGAATGTATTCGTTAGCTATCCCCTGAAATAAAGTGAGCTTTCTGCATCTCACTTTCAGCAATCTCAAAATCRGGGATCTTGGTCCCAAGGGAAGCTGTCACTTCCATCAAAATGAATTACAGCAAAAGTCAAAGGCAATACTTTGCTACAGAGACTGAGAATAGTTTTCTGGGTAAAGCATARGTTTGGTGTGAGGCATTTGGTTTCTTTACTTGCCCCATCAGTCTTCACCAAGCATGCCACTGAACTTGGTTGGGATTGATTCTACTACTTTTACTGATGCTAGGAAGTGCCTTGCACCCTGAGCAACCCCAAGGAGGTGTAGACTAATAGTCCTGGAGTGATGTGTTAGCTCAAGGTCATGCCTTCCACAAGGTGTGTTCCACTGAAACATCCCACTCGTGTCCATCTTTACGATCCACATTAGATGTGTGTGTTCATGGAGGACACTGGTATGCAATATGAGTGAAAAGGAGAGGTCTSTTCTTTGGGTGAGATTCTTAATCTGTAAGGGCTTTTCAGTCTCACTAGGGGAATCATTTTGAGTTCTTCCCCACCCCAAGACGAAAAAAGCTAAAACTGCTAAATGAAYGCTCTGATTGTGGAGATTTCCCCTGGTTTACTAAACTTGAGATAACTAACAACCTGAGATAGATACCCAGCTCCCACAATTTCAGCATTGTTAAAAACCCTATTGCTTTTGTAAATCCAGTCTGAATTTTCTCAACTGGATAGGACCTAAAGATTGATGACAAATTTGTCTAAACAYGGAGAAGCCTTTGTTGTGACAGAAACACTTTTATTAATGTTGTTCAGTTTCTGYGTAAAATAATTTTGTACTGATTTTATCTGTGTACTCCTGTAAAGTGAAATAATTACTAAGAAAAAGCCATAATTAAGCCACCTGATATGGATTATGGTCTCTAACAGAAGTCTAGCTCAGCTATGTTATGGGACTGAAATTGTTTATTACTGAGTTCTGCAAGTCTTAATCATTTTCTGCAACTCTTAGTCATGTTGATTAGTGCATATGTTCTATGGATAACATTTAGTACCMCAGCATTAGTTTTCTGTAGGTTGAGTATCTAGTCTAAGTCAGATGCTTGTCAGTAGAGAGCTGGACATCTCTAGGGTATGATTCATCCCATTTTTTGCTCATTTTCTAAAAAGAAAAACACAACTTGAGGGATGAGTCATGTACCTTTTCTGAACATTGAGAAAGTCTAGGTGACTGACTTAGATTAAATGCCATTTTTGTCATGGCTAAGCTTCTGTATCAAATCTCATGCTTAAACTCCTATTGGGATTGTTTCTATGAGTAATTTCATGCTTATGTGAATACAGAGAGAAGCAGGACTACATTGCCAAGAGAACAGCCTTGCAGTTATTCTTTGTAGCATCAATTATACCCTTAGGAGAAAGAAAAGTATTTCTCAAAGGGGTAGCCCTATTCTCTTTCAAAGAAAAAACCGTTTTTTTGCAGGGCAGTCGAGTGCCGCTCAGTGTCCACAAAGTCTTTGCAAGATTTTCTRTTGATGTTTAATTATTTTTTAAATGTGGTATTATCAGAATTGGGCAGGTGTCTGATCACAATGACACCTCCTGGCAACATTTAAAGCATATAAATGTTTTATCCTAGATCTGCACATTGTCAGTGGACACTTTAAAATTTCTGCCATGACACCAAATGCACTTGTGGTGTCCTAAGGATTTCATGTGTATACAGTTGCTGTCATGCCCTTCTACCATTCTGGGAATATGGCTGTAGCTTTAAGATTGACGCTGTTTTATTCTTCCACATAATCTAGCGTACCACACTTCAAATGCATTGCTTGATTTAAAAAGACCAGGATGTGTCTGTGCTCCTATAGTTTGTGCTTGCTTCTAATGCAGCCAACTAGCAATTGTGTCAGCTTTTGCTGTGTCTGGCACCATTTTTGGTGTATTAACACAGAGGAAAAAGAATAGAATCCACACAAAAAGGCACTCCCTAGAATCAGGGAACTGTGACCAGACCAGATGTGTTCAGTTGAACACCACAGAGCTAAAACTTTCTTGTGTGTCTGAAAATTGCCACAGACACACACCATTACCAGACAAGGAAAATTTGTAATTCATCATTTGGTTTTTCTTTTTTTTTTTTTTTTTTNTTTTTTTTTTTTTTTTTTTTTTTTTGTCCATGTTACATGTGTTTTCCTTTTGTCCAGCTTCATGTTGTTTTCTTTTGTTTGTTTTCTCATGACTAGACTGCCTCTTTGTCAAAGATTCCTGCCTCAAAGTCTAGAGCAAAGTCATTGCTTCCTCCAAGACCCAACTCAGCTTGCTCATTAACTACTAAAAAGGCCACTTTTCTTGATACAGACAGTTATTATGTACGGCCCTCCTCAGCGGGCCCAAGAGACTGCTTGTCATACTCAAAATCAGATGCTAAGGTAAGGTAGACAACTTGGTAGAACGAGTTAGCACAGAGATGCATAGGTGAAGTCCCTGGATCAGATTCTCTCAGTGGAGTAAATCTCTGTGAAGTTAACCTGGTATTAATTACATCCAAAGGCAGAAAAAATGATTATCAGGCTGCACGCTACAAAATCAATAAAATGAAGGAGATTCTCCAGAGGAAAGATAAATGAAATAAAAAGTAAATGAAAAAGGCATGTTCTCCTTCTATTGGTGATATGGATGTTGCTCCATTGACTGCTGAGAAGTTCCATCCATTTTCACATGGGTAAATGGGTAGAAGACCAAACTAAATTACCTTCCAAGGGAAGTCAAAAGTCAAAAAAAGTAACTTTCAGAGAGTTAATGTTCTCTGAAAACAGGTTCAGATGCCAGTGTAAGAGGACACAGTTCTCATAACCAGCAATAAAAGCTGAATCTGTAGGAGCAAGGTTTGCTCTGTGCATGGCAACATTTTGAAGAAGTTGCAGTTGAAGAGCTGTTGGCAGCTTTCCATCCTAACTTCCCAATACATTCCRCTTGCATTGCATGTCTGATGATACTGCATGTCATCAGTTAATGACTATTACACTAYTTAAAAGCCATTTTCCATATTGACATTCATTTTCTGTCTCATATTGTGCCTGGTGAGTCTCTAACTGGTTTGGATCATCATCCCATTTGCCCTTGGGAGAATCATTTGCTTATACAGGAATGTCTTCAACTACACGTGCCAGAAGTTTGACTCTAGCATATTCAGATGTGCACTGCTCTAACTGGGGGAAGGAGCAGGTATCTGCTRATTTCAAAATGGAAAAAGATCACTTTGGAAAGAAGAGAAGACAGGGTTAATAGTCCTGCACTCAAAAAATAAGCACTAGGCAAAATTGTCTCGCCTTAAAGAAATTACAGGTTAATGTTTGAAAAGCCAAAATTCACACGTTACCTATTAATATAGTGTGTAATGTATTCTAGGCACAAATACTGCAGTTACTCTACAGGTGAATTCACAGGAGAATTTCACACTTGAGCTCTAGGTGACTTTTTTACTTTCAGCTTGAACAACAAAAAAAAAATTGTTTCTCATTAAGAATCAAATCTGGAAATTATGCATATTTASATCTAAGAATATCTGTCTCAAGTAGCTCAGGAGACAGCTGCCTCTGTATCAGCGCAAAAACCTCAATGTTGGCTTCACAGGGATTTAGATAGTAGTCTAGTAGTCCCCTGTCATCCATGGAAATCTCTGGGAGCTCTATCTTTTACTTCAGTAAGAATAAAACCAGTTGTTAATACATGCTTGGTCAAACCAGTGGGTGATGAAAGGCTTTGCCTGCACCAAAGGTGAAGTTTATATTGAGGAAATGGGTTATTCAAGCTAGGGTGAGATTGGGAGAATTCCTCACTTGGGGAAGTCTCAGAGATATCTCCCAAAAGGATCAGAGTTCTGRCCACTTTGAGCTTCATGGCCAGTCCTCTCCTCTTGGGTGTTTGGCTGGGGTGAAGTGCCAGGGAGCCAAGCAGAGCATGGGAAGCCCACAGTTTCCTGTATGGGTGGTAATGTGGGCCCCTGGGATGAGGCTTGCCCTTTTCTTATTAATAGAGAGAAAGCAGAACCCAGAGAGTGGTGTTTTGAAAACTAAACCTTCCTTTTTCTGTTTTGCTGCTACTAGGATGGAGTAAGCAAGAGTCCAGAAAAGCGTTCCTCTCTACCAAGGCCTTCTTCTATCCTTCCTCCTCGAAGAGGTCTATCAGGAGACCGAGACAGAGAGGAGAACTCTCTCTCCCTCACAACCTCCCTTTCCTCTTCAGTACGACGGACTACCCGTATGTTCTTTGCATGTTAACTTTCTCCTGCTGCTGTGGTTGTCTCCCATTGCTAAATTTGTCCYGTGGTTGTTACACCATGTGCCCCTAGCCCTCAGCACTGAGGATAGGTCTGAGGTGTGGTGTTGGAAATCCGGGCCTCACGTTGTTTCTGTTTAGGTAGCAAGGTCTTAAAACCAGGCTAGGAGGGCATCTTTTCCACAGTCTATAAAGTCCAGGGGTAGGGCTGCAGTTCAGGCTTAATGCCTATGTTAGAAAGTGTCTTTGCAGGGACCTCAGGCCTGGTAAGATATTTAACCCAGGATATTTATAAGAAACCACAAGAATGAGACAGATCTCAGTAGGAAATAAAAACATTCTGATGGATCTGAAAACATTGAACCTAATGGTTACAGCCATTAATTTGCTGTTTTAYTGTAATGATCTCCCTATGCTCTGGTCTATGGCTAAATGCTTTCTGGCCTGAGAATTGTAAAGAAGATATTAGCGAGTGCAATGGCTCAATGGGGGAAGTCAGAGTAGTTAACCATCAAGATGCTTTTGTGAGGACCAATTCTATTAAATCATAAGCCAAATGAAATTACAAGATAGTATTTTACCACATAACTGCAAAACTTTTAACTTAATTTGCATTCAGTCCAGGTTTTAGCCCCTGGATCTGATATGGTTCCCTGCTCTCCCATGGAAATTATTCTGTCTTTGTCTCTTTAGAAACCACTTACTGCCCTTCCTGAAAGAAGCTTAAAAAATAGGGGGAAGTATTTGGTAAAATTCTACCACAGAGTCCTCTCAAATTCTTCACYGATGCTCAAAGAGTAAAACAGAGACCCCTCTGCAAGCAGAGTGAMCCACAGGTGGCCTAACAGCCCCTTCTGCTGGCTCGGAGCAGGAGRTCATTGAGCATTTGACAACATGGTGGAAAGGCTGAGCAATGAAAAACAAATATACCAAAGTGGCAGGAATCTGGGGAGAMARATCASAAYCCCTTTCCACTAGTGTTGGTGTAGWGAGAAGGTTTGGATCTGGTTTGGRTTTGGCTGGAAAAGAATGAAATCCTTCAGGGAAACTGGAGATGAGGGTRGAATATGTTCAKTCTATTTCATGTGTTGTGTAGAACRGAGAGTTTCTCATGGRTCCCAGGAACAGCAGTGCATTCACTTGGGTCCATCAGTATTAAGCAAGCAGAATAAGTACCAATAATCTTGAATGGGACTTTGATAAGCCCCTTTGGATGCTCTAGAGAGGTCCGTTGGGTTTATCATCCGTGAACATTTTAAAGTTGGAACCACGTATATGCAGCCATTCAGCATTGAGGTTCTCAGGTGTTAAATGTTGGTTTGTTCTTTCTCTGAGTGCTCTCAGCAAACACTGAAGGCTGTAAACACTGTATGGAGATATCTCAGCCTCTTCTGTTTGCTAGCAGCAAAGCTGGCTGCAGAAAGCACTATGCCACTAAGAAACTGATTCTTAATTCTAATTAAGTTAAAAGGACTAGCAATGCCACTGACACTGAAAGGAAGCAATGCAAAATGTTATTTTTTTTTTTTTTACTTGCATGCAGACACAAATTGAATGTAACTTTTAATCAAGGTTGCCTTCTGTAATTGCCTTCTTYCCCTGCAATAATTAAATAATTGAATTATAACCTCATGAAGTTCAATAAAGGGAAGTATGGAGTACTGCACCTAGGGAGGAATATCCTGTCTAGTCAGCTAGGCAGGAAGCATAGACATTTGGGAGAGAACATCTGTGCAGCAGAACAGGTGCCTTGGTCAGCATTTGGGTGAATTACCAGCTCAATGCCAGGGACAAAGTAGCTGTCGGCAAGATAACTTACCTAGTTTGTCTAGCTAAGTAAGACAGAGACAGACACCCAGTCTGCTGCTCCAGCGTTAGCACAGACAGCACCATATTAGAGCTCTGTCTCACAGGTTATAGTCTTGAGAGGTACAATATGATCGCTATGATGAATGCTGTCCTGTTTTTCCTTGCATATAGGATCGGAGCCAATTCGTAGCAGAACAGGAAAAAGTGGAACTTCTACTCCCACCACTCCTGGCTCCACTGCCATCACTCCAGGGACCCCACCTAGCTACTCCTCTCGTACTCCAGGCACTCCGGGGACCCCAAGCTATTCCAGAACCCCACACACTCCTGGGACCCCCAAATCTGCTATACTGGTACCCACTGAGAAGAAAATTGCCATCATTCGCACTCCTCCCAAGTCTCCAGCCACTCCGAAGCAGCTACGAGTTATTAATCAGCCTCTACCTGACCTCAAGAATGTCAGGTCCAAAATCGGTTCAACAGATAATATCAAATACCAGCCTAAAGGAGGGCAGGTAAGGATTCCTCTCTTTACATTTGTCCATATATGATATACTCTTGTGTCCACATTGCAGTGCTGGGATGAGAGCCATCCTGAGTTACCTTCTGAATGCTGCTTCTGTTCACACTGCCGTAGACATAGRGTGATTTTTTAAGTGGTCATAAATGACAGAGGGAAAAATAACCTTCATGAAAGTATTTTGTCACCTGCAAATGAACAGTGCCTCACTGAGATCAAAAGTTTGCACTCCCTGCCACAGATACGTTCAGCCTGAATGTTGGCAGCTTCTAATTATCAGCAAGTTAAAGAGGTTTTGTCTACTTAAAGCAGTTTCAGATTCAACCTAGATAAACATGAGCAGGTTTGCACAGCAGGATGACTCTTCACTGTGTTGCGTTACCTAACATGCTTCCTGTTGGGTGGTGGTAATGAGAGTTGCAACTTCCAGCCTGATAAATCCACCCTAGGCTAAATGTGATGGGAGGGGTTGGATATTAGACTTAACTGCCCCCTTTTTTTTTTTTCCCCTGCATATTTGGAATAAGCAAGAAAAAGACTTAAATTGGTAAACTGATTGAAGACATATGAAATAAGAAAAGGTGAATGCCTAAGAAGGCAAATTATAATTTTCTGTTCTCACCATGCGAGTGCACAAGAATTCAGGAAAAGCTGATGTAATTGAAAGCTGCAAAATGTCAAAGAACATAGTTCTACATACCTTACAAGTTATGCCATGAAACCTAAGACCTTGAGGACTGCCTTCATCTAAGGAAACTACATATGTGTAGAGAAACAAAATCTATTTTACTATAGACACCACTAACAGAAATTCTGGAAAGAAATGTAGGCTTTTAGGCTAAGCTTGAGCTTTTGAGAAATGAGGAAAGATCAGATAAGGGGAATTCTCTATCTCCCTAGGGTATGGAGTTTACACTTTCCTGAAGAGTTTCTGCTTGTGCAGAGCTATTGCCAGACCCAGAGTTATTGTTTCTCTGTTTTGGGTACTGCACACGTTGTTGTGCCGATAGTATTAAAAGCCCGAAATATCTCCAAGCAAGCTTTTTGCATGGAAGAATTGTTACTTTGGCTTACAGGAGGAAGTAGTTCATTTTATTAATATTTTAATGATTATAAAACCATTCGTAACCTTGAAAGAAACTTCATTTCATTGAGAAACAGAGAGGCCGAATGAGGAAAGAAAACATAGCTTACCAGGATTTATGCTAGAAATATAGAGAAATTATGGTTGTGAGGGTAAAGAAATCAGTTTGTTTATTTTTTTGTTAGAAGATCTTTTGCATTTCATATGGCTTCTGGACCACAGCCCGACCACAACATAACCGCTGTGTCCCCAGCCCCCTGGTGCTTCCCTAGACACTGTGATCGCCGCGTTAGTGACGACGGTGGCAGTGAGAACAGTTGTCCCTTCTGGAAAGGTCCATCTTGATTGGGCATTGATCCAGTCTTCATGGTAAATTCACCCACTTGTGCTCTCCAGGATTTGGACTGTAGCCAGTTATGCAGATAAAGTCAGGATGGTAGCGCTTCAGCAAAGGTCCTTTCTGCGTTTATTTTGCTGCTGGTATAAGGGCTGTGCGTGGGAGTTCCCGTCAGGGTGCACGGGGTTCAAGGGGCTCGGGAAGGAAGCATCAAGAGTAACGTTGCTCATAACGTAACCTGCCTGCGTGCTGCAGGTGGGGCTTGAAAACAGAGCTATGTTAGCCCATCCACCACCTCCCATTACTCCCCGTGGATCACAGGAGCACACAAGACTAAAGGATCACAGCAAATTGTATTTCTTTGTAAACATCTTGCCTAAAAGCTGTATTTCCTTAGCACTTTTGGAAAATTGCACATGTTCTTTACCAGTGAAGAACGACATGGCATCCAGCATTTCATTCTTGTGTGGGCCAATATGGGATAAGTGTTGGATGCACATAATAAGTTCAGCGAAGCTAAAGCATTTTTTAATTCCAAGGGGTACGTATCTACTGACTTGTGATTGGAGCAAAGAGAGACTCATTTACTTCTTCCTTTAYGTCTCCTTTATACCTCAGTCAGGCTCAGAGGTTTTAGGATTAGTTCTTTCCCTGTTTCTGTAGTTGATTTTTAGAGGGTCTACCAGAGGAACACAGGAAAGGTAGTTTATTTCCCTGTGTCTGCTGGCTTCTTGTTGGCGGCAAATACTCTGTCGGCTGCAATGAGCTGTTATTTGCTCCTTGCTTTTAGTGATGGTATATGAAATGAGCAGAGGGCTGCTCAAGTTTTACAGCCTGCACTAGGAGTGCTGATAGCAGTAACCACAAGAAAGAAGAGCAGATGAAAAGCCAGTATATATATCTCAGCAAGTTAAACACATAAACATGACATGCAAGTCGCTAAAAGAGCACAGATATGCAACCCAAAAGTGTCATCTGGAGACAGACTCTATCCTTTTACCGGAGGCGTATCTTAACCTAGCACAAGGTCTCCTCTTAGCTTACAGCTGTCCCAGAAAAGCAGCAGCACTGAGAAACTGCCAGAGACTGAGATGTAGAGCTATGAAACATGGAGTGTTTGAATGCTAAATAAATCAAAAGATACAGGACTTCAACCTTGACTTTCATCAAAAGTTCATCAGGCAACAGATTGATTTTAGCTCTATCTTGCGAGCCACGAGTAGAGGAATAGCAGCATGTGACACACACACACAAAAAAGATTTTGGGGAAAGAAGCAAAATGATATTGCCCTGCACTAAGTTCCTGCTAGAAATAGATGGTTTGAGATGTGTTTAAGTGGTATTCTGCACTCTGGAGAAGTACAGGGCCCTCTGCTCTGTGATGCAGCTGGTAGGTAGCTGTTGGGTTTTCTCTTTGAAGTGTAGTGAAACGTATCTTTCTTGGCAAAGCTCAGAGGCAGCTTGCTCATGGCTGTGTATGCTGGCCTTCAGGTGCATTTTAGCACTGCATCAGCTGTGGAGGAAATACTGTGCTTGCAAAAGTAACCTGTTTGCATCTGTTCATTTYCAGACAGCCCAAGGGAAGCATGGGGGGAAATTGAGGGGCTGGAAATCTCTTTCAGATGCCAGAACTGGAGGATTATTTTTTTTTTATGTTGGGCTGTTTTTCTTCTTGAAATTCTGCCTGTGGATGTGGTTGGTACCGTATTGATACCATATCAGCATGAAATAGCACACCAGTTTGGTCTTTTTTTACTAGTGGCTAGGCAGAATATTTGTAAAGCATCAGAGGCTGGGAACTAAGTAAGATGCCAGCTTACAGATCAGGTGTAAACTAGCACTAACTGCTGTAACAGCCTGGCACTTTGTGAGAGATAAGAYGGCCCACAGAAGAACAAAATATCCAAGTGATAGTGGAGAAAGAAGTGACCTCTAAAGACTTGTAGGAAGATTCAGAGAAATGAAATCACTGTTTACTCTAAATTGTAGAAAACAAAGTGCATTTGGTCATGGATCAGAGGGTCTGAATAAATTGATAACACTGATATTCAGTGGAACTTGCAGCACCTGCAGATATAGTTGATAGCTAAAGAGAATAGGTACTTGCATTAAATGAAAAAAGAAAGCAGCACAGGGATGGATAAAACATCTCAGAATTGGGCAGAGTAGGAGGCTTGAGATAGCTCCTTCTTCACACAGTTCTTTTGCTTTGGCAACACAACACACACATGTACATGTCAAATTTACATTCTTGCCTGCAGAGAGTAGTACACSAACACCATGCCTGTTAAACCATGTCCAAAATGCAGATCTATAATTGAAAGATAAGKTAGAGATTGCTGGCACAATTTCAAAATTGTCACAGCTCAAAAAGCTTACTTTTTAGGGTTTTGAAATTTAGAGTTTTGGCTCATCAGTGCAGATTTGTACAGAAATAACATCTTGCAGCTCCTCTGTTCATGTTCCACTCATGTAATGGAAGGCTTGCCTGAGTACAGCCTGCACAGTTAAACCTTGAATTATTCTAGACAAAAAGATCCTTCTTCCTGACTCACAGTTTAGAAAAATGAAACAATCACTGTCAGGCTTCAGCAGGTTTCAGAATATGTCATGGAGGAAGGTGCTTTGTTGGTAGAAATGAGCAGGGAGTTGGAACTCTCTGTCCAGATATGAGCTCTGCTTTCTCTGTGCCTGGGAACATCCCTGCAGTCTGTACAACGTGCGTCACGTTGCCCAAGGGCAGACTGCAAACATGGTTGCTCCTCAGGAGGGTCACAACGTGTGTGGTGTGGCTCCAGCCAAAGGCTCTTGAAGTCAGTGAGTAACTGAACTTGTTGTCGGGGGTATCAGATTTTGCTCTTTTGAAGCTGGGATCCAGTATCTCTCCACTGCCTATAGTGACAGCGTGCGCAAACAGCTTAAAGACTTCCCTGAAGTTAGAGGAGACCAATCCCAGGTGTAGTGGACAATATTGGTTACTGATCTTTCATTGATATCGTGGAGAGAAGCCCTACATTCTTCTAGAGCAGGCTGAAACTACCAGGATGTAGAGCCTCGTGAAAGCCTCACTCATCCCAGCCTCAAGTTGAGCAGGGGAGACATTTTCAGCGGAGCTCTAAGTAATCTGCTCTTTGGCAATGAAATGGTTGACAGGGGAAATGTTCAGGCAACCCCGGTCTGGATGAAAGCTGTTCAGTCATACAATAGGTGTTCTGTGTTGGATGGAAAGGTGAKAAGAAAGAAGTTTATTTTGCTAGGTAGGAAAAAAGAAAGGGAACCTTGTTTAGTGTGGAAATTTGGACTTGAACATGAAAAAGACTTGCTGATCTACTGAGATTTGAGAAAGCTGTTTTCCACAAAGAGGTGAACGCAAGATACTTTCTGAATTGAAACTGAATGATCTAATTTTCTTCATTATGCTGGAGTAAAGAAAATGTAGGCCTGGTTACTCAGAACTCATTCCTCCTTAAAAATGTTCTGTCTAATTTAGCAACTTTATTATTCGGTTATATTTGAAGCTGTTAATACTCTTTCCATGAAAATGSCGTGCTGCTACTAATGTTTCAGGATCAAACCCTGTAATTTGGCAAAATCCATCTTTTTGTTTGTTTATTTCTTTAAGGATCTGTGAAATCTTGCCTTTTAGCTGATTTAATGGAGCTCATAGCATTTCTTTTACACTTTGTGCATGAATATCCTTCAGTTTCTTTTATTATTTTTTGGATTGGATTCCTGCACTTAATGGTGAGAACATGACACTTGTTACACTTAACTCAGCCTGGATTTTGCATTTCCTTGAGCTGTTTTTCCTCATCTCTTGACTGTAAACTCTTTGGCAGGAAAAGGGGCAGTTTTGCTTTGCATTTCACAGCACAATTATGCAAAACTTCTCAGTGTTTCTACCATGTCTATATAACCAGAACAAGATTTACTGAGCCAGCTGTTAGGTTTAAGCATGACATACTAGTTTCTCTTCCTGTGGTTAATTTTGGAGAGAGAAAAACAAATGTTTATTTGTATATAATACTTATAAAAAACAATGTCATGTAACGCAGATCTGTGTACTTGAGACAACTAATAACGTTTGACTATATGAATGTAGTTAATGGATGCAAGTTAAATATTTTAGTTTCTTTGAAGTACAAGACTTTAACAGAGATGCCTTCAGGAAACACTCCTTTTGCTTTTGTGTTCTGCAGCAGTTTTTTTTCATTATTAGGGACATGCCTCCTTTCGTGTGGACACTTCATTAATTAGACAAATAGAGTAGTTTATAAATGGGGAAATAAGAAGCCTCTAAGTTCTTCACAGTGAGAGATGTAAATCAGCCATTGTTGTCCCACACAAGAATTAAAGACTGTTTGGAAAACCTGACCCCTACTCTTGGAAGCACCTATTTTCAGTTGCTTAGAATTGTCTTAAAGTTTAAGTATTCTGGCCAAAATATGACGTGCCAGTGTCTGCCTCTAGCTTCATTTTTTAAGGTCAACATTGCACCAGTGCTTTTCACCTTGCTAACAGTAAGTTGAGGAGGAATACTTTGTTTTATCCCTGCTATGTCCAGTGCAGCCTTTTGTTTCATCTTACTAGCATGGAGACTGGCAGCTTTGCTACTGCATATATCCAGTAAAACCAGCAGTGCAAAATCAGAATATGATCTTAAACTCTGTTTGTAGATATGGAAAGTCTGAGGCACAGTTTTTCTTCGGGGGCTTTGCTAGGCCAGAGAAATAGATTTCCCTCCCTTTCCTCTGCAAGTAGCCTCTGCCAGGAGCATAGAAATGGTAGTATCATCTGTCTTTGGCAGCATGTAATTTTGGAAGTGCTTAGAACTGCTTCTTGATAATGATCACATTTTAACATTAACCGTATTTTTGATGCAAGACCAGTTCTAGTCTCAATCTCTGTGGCAGTTTTGTGGAATAAACCCAGCATTTTCTGTCTAGGCTTCACTTTCCCAGTGTAGTTCAACTTTACCCTGCATACAACAAATGATAAGGAACCTCTCCTGGCTCCTGGGCAAAAAACTAATTTCCAGCCTCTTTGCAACATGCCTTGGTCATCCCGAATCCAATCTGTAGGAGGGGAACTTATCCATGTCAGCCTGGCAGGCCAGTGCAGACAGAGCGAGGGAGTCTGCCCATAGGTCTGTGCAGGAAATTTAGTCTGTTGGGATTTTCAGTGGGAGTGACTAGAATTCAGTCCTGCTTTTTCCACAGAGCAAAACTTTCTTGACTGAGAGCATGAGCAGGCTTGATCTTTCATTTAATGTGCAGCACAATTACAGTGCCTATACGTACACCYCTACCGCACCTCCACCCCCACACAAGATGTACATACACAGGCAGGAACACGGAGACCTTGRTGAGTCATGGTGTTTGCACTCCCTCTGTTGCAGGCAGCTGCATCATCTAATTTCTTTCATAAAGCACCGTCCTAAACGTTTTCCATTTTCTTGTTGTAGCTCTGTTCCCCTGGGAGGCTGCGTCAGAGCCTCTGTGCTTRGATCGTTACAAGTTTCCCTCTAGATTGCATCTGGCATTACTGTACACGCTCGGTTTGCACTCTTAGCAAGCTACAGTTACTCTTTAGCTTAARTAGTTCCTTTCTCTGCCTGGTACTTTCCCTCTGACTTTTACTGTCAGATGTATTAGTTCATTTATTAGGCTTCAATAGTTCATGGAACAGCCAGTTGCAGAGGGCAGTTGTGATCTAACTGTGTGCAGGGACACTGATATATTCCAGGAGAGGAAGAAGCAGATAATCGGGGAGAACCTGGATCAGTCTAGTTCATCCCTATGCCAGATGACCAGCACAGCACATCTACATCACTCAAATCTCACTTCAGCCTTCAGCGTAGGACATGATACATAGGTCTCCTGCTGGCCCCTCTCCACAGGGGCACATGTCACCCAGTGAGACAGAGAGGATAATTGAGATGATTGTTCCCTTACATATTGCTAGCCAGGTCCATGAGCAATGAGATGYGTAATTTGTCAGACATCTGGGTGCATATCAACCTTTAGGCGCTTGATCGAAGGCAACCTCTCAACTTACCACCTTGCCTTGGCTTCATTTTTAAGCCACAGGCCCCCGGTCCACAGCACTAAGGTCCTGTTGTGACCCGTAACTCAGCATTTTTAGAGAGAATGGAGCCCTGTGGCTATTGCTAAGAGGTGCAGCTGATCTGTCACAAAATGTGCTCAAAAAGTGCTAGGAAAGCTTTCTGTTTTGCCCAGTGTGGTCTGGCTTAAAGTTCTCTGGGAACCAGATCTGGCTGTGCATCTGATGTGCATTTATGTAACTGATGTGACACCTCTGTGTAGCACTGGGGTACATCACTTAAACAGTATTTGAGATATAGCACAAACATAGAACTCCAAAGGCCATTGACTTTCATGTTTCAAGGTACAATGATTTAGTTGGATGGGCTAAGCAGATGGAAAAGAGAAAGACAGAAATGGGTTCAGAAGTGCTGATGCCCTCCTGAAGGGCTGGATGTGACCTAGCAGCTGTGGAGGCTTCTAATGCCGTCATTGCCTTCGTTGCTGAACCTGCCATCACCACTGATTTCTGCCAGTTAAAGTGAGGGAGCGCTTAACATCTAAATGTTCTGATAGATGTAGTGGTTGTAATGAAGGGGATCCAGGAAACACCTTGCTGTAAAAAACTTCTTTGCTTTAGCTGCAAAGTATGAAGATTCGTTCTCGGAGTTAGACTGAGTTTGGCGGGTGAGCACGCCAGTGTTTTCTGAATGTGTGTYTTGAATTTGAATGTGTTTTGCAGCATCACTGCAGGAACAAAGAGCTGCAAATCCTTTGCCCACCTGTGAGGTGGGCAAATCATTTAAAGAGGTGAGGCACAGAGGGAACAATTTGCCTCATATTTAGCAAGGAGCCTTGGTCAGCGTGGGAAACTGAAGCCAGGAAGGGGAGGCTTCATGAGATGGTTCTTCCGCTCACCAAAGGTTGTGACTGGTTTGCAACTGGTTTATGTTACTGGTGTGGTAAAAAGAAGAACCAGAAGGTACCTGCAAATCTGTTCCTCTCTCTCATCTCAATATCAGTTAATCAGGTTTACCTTCAACATGTGCCAATGTAACAGTGCTAAGTATATGTTAGTGAAAGCTCTTGAAATGCCATTTAKTAAAATGAATACATAGTGCCTAAAATTATATGGCTTGTCTGGGAAAAAACAGTGTAAACTTGCATTGTACATTAGTAACATAGGCATGAATGAAATCCACCGTAACCTTTGCATAAGGGCTTGGTGTTTWACCTAGAGGAGTGAATATGCTACACTGGCAGCATGCTTTGAGCAAGGGAAAGCTCCTGGTGCCGAGAAGGCAAGTGGAACCAGAAAAGCCTCTACGTGCACCTAGGATCAGCATAGTCCCCTCCCTGTGCCCCAAAGGAGTCCAGCAGTGGTGTCACCCKGGTGTCAGGTGTGTGTCACCCAGGAGCTACAGGTTTCCGGGTACTGTTGTTTCAGTGTTGCACTTTATATTTCACCACCACCTCGTGAGGCAGAAAAAAGGAGCGACATACTGCATTTAATATGGAGACTAGCATGATTTTCTTTCTCATATTTCAATGCAAATGTAAGAAGGAATCACAGCAGGAGGCAAAAGTGCCTTGCTCCCTCGTCCTGCACCCTGCTTGGTGTGTATGTATGGTGAATAGTAAGTTACCTTCGATTCCTTTTAGGTTAGGATTTTAAACAAGAAGATCGATTTTAGTGATATTCAGTCCCGCTGTGGTTCCAGAGATAACATCAAACATTCTGCAGGGGGAGGAAATGTAAGTAGTACAGGCACCTCCGCTGTGGTGACCACCTTGCACAGCCAGCCCCCTTTCATCTCCCTTCCTCTGAGCACTATTTTCCTCCTTGCTGCTGTTTCACRTGTAAGTCTGGTGTGGTAGTTGTGTTAGTCCTGTGTGTGCAATGGTGGCCCTCTGATTCTTCTGCACAAAGCTCAGCACACCTCTAGGACCTGGCCTAGGAAAAGAAAGTGGGACAAGAATGGTCATGTCTGAGACTCAGGGATACTGACAGTGGAAGCATAGCGGGAGCTGAGGTGGTTTGGTGGCCCATGGGAGTAATTTCCAGAAAGTACCAGTTATCCCATCTAGAGTCTAGCTGGGCATCTCCTAGTGTCACGGTCTTTCCTCAGCTTCAGCTCATCTTGCCAGTTATGTGTGGTTATCAGAGAGGGGGAAAAAAGAGAAGTAAAACAGAAGGGCAAAGCAAACTCAGAGGGAGGATGTGATTTGCTGATGTGCTGAGTGCTATTGTATCTCCAGCACATTATTATTCCAGTATAATGAAGAGAGGCTGCCCAGGGTTTGATCAGTACTAGCAATTGTGTCAGAATGGCTTAAGGTGGCTCTGACCCCTGTGATGGAAACCATTTCTCCTCGATTGCAAGCACCTACCGCATGCGGCGAGTTGATTTGCCAGGCTTGGAGGGGCTGCTGCATTAGCAAAGACAGACTAATGCAGTAAGGGGGAAGGCTCTCCGTGACGGATTGAGCTGAAAATTCATACTGTACTGAGATGGGGGAAAGAAATAYGAAACAGATAGTAGGAAAGAAACAGCCACCAGACTGTTCCTTGTTTCCCAGAGCCTCACTGAGAAGCAGGACCCAGCGGGCTGGATGCTGCTGCAAGCAGAGCTTTGGAAATCATCACCTCGAGGGGACAGCTCACAGCCGTTTTAGAAAAGGACTCACAACCCTATGTGCTTCACCCTGCTCTGCGTTCTACTAATGGAAAAACTTGACTCTGCTCTGTCACCTCCCTAGGTGGAAAGGAAGCTTATTGCATTAATCCAGGTGTTTCCTCCCTTGTGGCATGGTTTGTCTTCCACTAACCGTCTCTGCTTTTCCAGTGGGATTTAGAGACTTGGGSTCTTTCTCTACCAGGCTTAGCCTTTTGCTTATTTTATTCTTTTCATTCCTGTAATTTTTGTTGTGTTTTATGTGTGATTTTGACAGGTACAAATTGTAACCAAGAAGATAGATTTGAGTCATGTGACTTCGAAGTGTGGCTCCCTCAAGAACATCCACCACAAGCCAGGTATTGTAGGWTTTTATGGGATGTGACAAAGCAGGACCCACTGCTTATATATGAAAGAGAAAGCAGGGGTGGTACCATTCATTTTTATAGTCCAAAAGAAAGTAGTTACACTTTGATAAGTGAAGTAGTACGCTTAATTTTACTTACTTAACTATATAAAGACAGAAGCATGTAGGACCACCAGTTAAGAGATGATATAAAATAACGACACAGGATGGAAGGATGTCACTAGGGCGTGATATCAGATTAATAACATGGTGAAATGCAGGCAGAAGTCAGCAAAATACTTCGGTGCCTAAATTACTTCAAAGTCAGTAGGACTAAAGTACATACTTAAAGTTTGAATATGTGTCAAAGATTTTGTATTTTTTGCAATATCAGACATGGTATTCAGTGCTTCTGTAACCTCATTGCATCTCAGCTGAAATAATGTGAATGCGCCTGTGTGTATTGTGTCAGACTTTCTCCTGGGGGATTTCAGCTCTTAGCCTTTATTTCCTTTCTTTGTGTAGGTGGTGGACGTGTGAAAATTGAAAGTGTGAAACTGGATTTCAAAGAAAAAGCGCAGGCTAAAGTTGGTTCCCTCGAAAATGCCCACCACGTACCTGGCGGTGGTAATGTCAAGGTAACAGAACAACCCTCRGGGAAAAAGCCCAAAGATAGAAACAGGAAGAAAGGATGTAACGTAGTCAAAACACATTAATAAGCCAGTGCATACTAAACAGGGTGAAATTCCTAAGCTTTGATACACTTAAGAGTTCTTAAAAAGAAAACCACACCCAAAAGATAATCTGTAACAAATGRTTTTAGTAAATGTATAATGTATTCCAGCAACATTCAGTACCAGAGAGGAAAGCTGAAGGTAGGTTTTCTGTTTTGTATGAAGAAGTTAAGAACTCAAATATCACTGAAAGTCAGTGGGAGATACTTTCTTAGATATCTAAATTAACTTAATGCATCTTGAACTTAGCTGTAACTAATGGGAATTCTACATTGGAATAAAAGGGAKTGTACTGCCTGGATCATGCGTCCAACTGATGATGGCTCCTGTAAAAGGCAAAAAATGGTGATTACGTTTTGGGTCCAGACCTGGTCTCAAAAGACCGGAGCTACCTTGACTGTTGAGGCAGGTGCTGAGCAGCCCATTTTGAGAAGAAGGAAGAGCATTATTCAGGATCAGTTCACCTAAAGGAAAGGAAGATTGGTCTTGGAAAGGAAAGCTRGGGTCATCATGTCTATAGGAAGCTACCATTGAGCACCTTGTCCGTGAGGACTTTTTAGACAGCTCCCCTCCCATCCCATGTTAAGTTCTTTGCTTTCCTGGAACAGATTGACAGCCAGAAGCTGAACTTCAGAGAGCATGCCAAGGCCCGCGTCGACCACGGCGCTGAGATCATCACGCAGTCCCCGGGCAGGTCCAGCGTGGCCTCGCCGCGCAGGCTCAGCAACGTCTCGTCCTCTGGAAGCATCAACCTGCTYGAGTCGCCCCAGCTCGCTACCCTCGCCGAAGACGTCACGGCCGCCCTCGCTAAGCAGGGCTTATGAATCTGCTCCATTTCGCATTGTATGAAGTAATAATATTTAGGCATGAGCTCTTGGCAGGAATGGGCTCAGAGCAGGTGTTACATTCATCCTTTACCATGTCTAAAACTAAGTCATATCCCAAGACTTGTAGTTAACATACAATAAAAAAAAAGGAAAAAAAAAATAGATGCAGAAATTGGCCTGATCTCCATTTCCAACAGGAAGACACTGGCTTTATATGGGTATACAACTGCAGTATATTACATTGGACAATTATTGTTGCTCTGCTCTGTCTTGCATGGAGTACTGTACTATGATAAAATGCATTTTTACCTTTCATGTGCCTGAAGGCCATCCACCTCTTTCTGAAGAGCCTTGTTAATATCCCAAGTTGCTCATTTCGCTGTTCTCTTGATAGATGGGAAATAAAAATGAAAAAGTTGCCCATTGTAAGTTATTACAGGTTAAATTAAGAGTCTGCTTACCAGAAGGTCGGGCATATAGAGAAATTCAAGTTTAACAAAAAGAAAAAAAAAAAGTTATTTTGTATAAATGAGTAGAACAAAAGTTGAACTAAGTTATTAACATTTGTTTTTTTGGGCCTGGGTAATTATGTCAGTGTATAGCTGAAAAGCCAATAAATTATTTAACTAATAACTAAAAACAGTAGTTGAAAAACACTTGAACCATGTTTGGGGAAGTGATGTAAAAAAGCTGTCGAAAGGAAGCACTTCCACCCCAATGGACTTGTGTCTGAGTAGAATGTTGGTTAAGCGGCTAGATGTGTGTGCGCACTACCGGTTTCACACCCTTTCCATCTGTTTGATACAGTATTATAGATATATATATATTTCTCTGTGGCCATTTGTGATACGCCCTCCTCATATACTTGAATATTCTACTTTATTCACAGTATCTGTGTCTCTTGCACCCTTYGGTGTTGCAATTTTAGGTATGTAAAAGTAGATGTTAGCAGGGTTTTTTTTCCCTACTCATAAGAATACATTTAAAAAAGACAAAAACTTTTAGCATGGAGTTGCTTTCTGTAACAACTAAAAGCCGTGACCCTGTTTTAGTGYCAGATGCAAGTCTCTTCTGTGATGCTAGAAAAAAAGATTCCTTCTTTCCTCCCCTCCCCTCCCTCCCTTTCTTCAGCAAGAATGGTTTTTGTGGGGTCCAGAAGCTTGTAAGAGGGTCTCCAAAGATGGTCRGGTTTGGATTCTGGATTTTTTTAAAAATCCAAAATAGTTTGGTTTGGGCTTTAAAAAGAAAAAAGAACTGTACTAACAGTGAATGTTAGACTTATTTATTTTTTCTTTTGCTAAAGTTGAAACAGGAAAAAAAGTTATGATGTTGTTTCTACTCCYTCAGTGATGTCTTATATAAACACTTGGGCAACTCAAATAACAGTGATAAACATAACAGAGATGCCTATAAATTATAGTACATGAATAAAATAAGCTCCTGGGTTGCCATGGGGATTGATCAATAAATAGGGCATCTTAAAAACTGAACAAAGAAGAAGTAGGGTTTATATTCACTATAAAAAGTATAAGATAAAGTGTGCATAAAGGTAAAGGGCAGAGATATATAAACATCAAGTGAAATGGAGTTACTTGTGAGAACTCCAACACTGTCTCATGGACACTAAGAGAACACTGAAGGTAATATGGTAGTATTACTCATCAGCAGCTAGTAATCTGCTGATGCTATGTACAGTAGACATTATGAAATGACCTACATTCTTGCAGATTGTTCGATCTTTTCCTTTTGAAACCTCTGAGCTTTGCACTGTCAGTTGAGCTATACTTGATCCATGTATTAGGTTAACATCGTGTGTTGGAAGCTTTTCATCTGTTCYTTTTGCTTCTTAATTTGTATGTATGCGTGTGTGTGTTGGGGTTTGATCTGAAAAGAYGCATAGGGAAGATTTTTATGTCTGTGGAGAAGGATTCTTATAATTAATAGCACAGGATTCAGGTAGCAAATGCACAGTTACTAAACAGTAGGTCTTCAGTGGAATGAGTGGAGCTTTTAGCTAAACTGTCACAGCAGTATGAAGACAAAATGGTTAAAACCCCCAAATTTTTGCTTAAGATGAACTCTTAACAGCCCCATGCATGACATTTCAGCTCTGGGGGGAAAAAAAAAAAAAGCTTTTTTTCACACTCCTAGGTTCCTAATGCGGTTTGTAAGTCAGTTGTTTTGTACAAAGGACAGTGAGTCTAGAACTACACTTAAGTGTGTCTGGAAGATACTGATTTCTGCCTTGTGTTTGCTGTACTCTTGCTTAGAGTAATTGCCCAAGAGTTCACGTGGAAACAGTGGCAGGTGAGGGGGCATCACAAGCCCCTTTTTCATTGTTCTAGAAAAACAAAAACAGAAATAGGAAAAAAAAAAGCAATGTTTTGATCATGTTGCTCTGGTCATACCGTCAACTAGCAAAAAATAGCCTTGCAGTGGTTTTTTTAATGCCTTTTGCCCATGTGGGAGAGGCTGTGGTATTCCTGAACATCAGCTTCTCCGAAGCTGGACACCAGCCAGTCGGAACAGCGTTAACCTGTGACTCAAGTGTTTTTATTCTGCTTTTAAGATTGACGTACTCTAGATGAAGCTTAGTTAACACACCTACCAAGTCTGAAGTTAGCTGGGTGTAAAACACCAAGTCATTTATTTCATGCATTAAAATGAGCTTTCTTGTTCTGGTTCAAGCAAAAACCTTTGTAATCGTAATCATCCTTCCATAGAAAGAATCCCAGAGTGCTGTGGAGTTAGATGAAAATAAAAGAAATCAAGAGTTTTGTGCTGTTAAATAATTAAAAAGTTATGTTACATGACTCTAGATGTTCACTGGAAAAGCTCATATTAATCTTTACTTCTCAAGAAGCGTGTTGGTTTTGAAAAGCAACAGTTTTGTAAATACATAATGCCCACTAAAGGTAGAGCCAGCTTCCTGGAAACTGCATCTGTTGTGTTTCTTTTCCGCAGGATGCCGGGTGCCTGAATCCCGGCTTTGTAACAGTGCAGGGAGAGTCCRGACAGGTGGGACAGGCAAGCCCGTGTGGGTGGCATGGGGGGAGCCTCAAAGCGCTGCTCTCCGGCAGGCTGTGCAGGCAAGAGCAGCGGCGCTGCTGCCCCGTCTGCGAAGCTCTCTTTCTACGTAACCACAAGCCCAAAGAAATCAAAGCAGAGCAAACCTTCGTCCAGCAGCAGTAAAGGTAAAACTACTCTCGATGAGGGCCATTTTTTTGCCTACTTGGCCTATGTAGATGTTCGCTGTACAGCAGCAAGTGGTGTTAATCCATTCAGTGCTACATTAAAGTACAGTGGTGACCTCATCATGGCTGCTCACCTACAGAAATTCGCCTAGACACGCGACCTGCAGCGCGTCGCGAGGYGGCCGGTGTGGGATTGCCACACGTGAGCAGAAGTTTTTGCCATGCTGGACCGAATACCGTTGGAAAACAAGTGCAAACGTCCCTTCATGGGCGACTGCCGTGAGGAGTAGGTCGCCCTTGCGATCGCACCCGAGGCACGCAGGGTTTTCACGTAGGTGTGCGCAGCGCTCGCTCTCTAGCACGGCTCCCAAGGCAAATCCCCCTGCGGCTGCCACAATTCCCGCTGCAGGAAGGTGAATTCGTTTCACGCGTGGAAAAGCCGCTTCAACTTTAGCAAAGAGAAAAAGCTGACAAATAAACGTGCTGTGCGCTGGGATTTTGAGGAATACAGTCTGCTGTTACAAACCTGTGTGGGTTTTTTTTCTGATAATTCTAGAGCCTGTTACCATAAAAGAGGCGTTTCTTGAATGGCTGGTGGTAGGTAGTTCATGTTTTTTCAATCCAATTTGCAATTGTATTTGTTGCTGTATAGTGATTGTTTTGCAAAATAAAATCGCTTGTCATCTAAGGGCGTGTGTGCTGCTGTTTGCGACACAGTGTTTGCTTCGCTGCACGTCACGGGGCTGCTGAAAGGAGGAGCATCGCGTACCCCTCAGTGCCGCATGCCCTCAGCCTTGCCAAGAAGGCTCAGAGCGGTTTAAGTGCGCAGTGCGCTTAATAGCCCTGCTATTTCTTGAGCAAAAAACTGGTTTTTTACAGCTTATGAGTAAATTTCCCGGGGTCTTATCGCCGATGGCCGGAGCCGCCTGCTTGTCGCGGGGCTGAGAACCGACAGCTCATAGCCCCAGTGCGCCCTCGCTAGAGCCCCGCCCTGCCATCAGGGGGCGCGCGCGGGCTTGAGGCGCCGCGCGGCCGTTAACGGTCACCGCGCGGCCGTTGGTTTCGCACGGCGCGTGCGCCCCGTAGGGCTTAAATAGCGCGCGGCTGTTAACGGTCGCAGAGCGGTTGTTGGTCTCGTGGTGGTGTGAGTTGGGCACCATCTCCGAGGGACCCTCGTGAGGGACTGGCTGTGAAGGGAGAACCCAGGGCGGCTTCCTGCAGTGGAACTGTGTGGACTGAAGGTAATGGGAGCTGCCCCTGAAAGCCTAGCGGGGGGGAATAAAAAGAGAAGGAAAAAGTTTAGAACTTGAAGGCTGCTTGATCTAGTTTGTTACCTTGAAAGAAGTCTTGGCCCTCTTTGAGTGCTGAAACCCTTAACTTATCTCAGGATGGGAGGAAACACTACTGTGAAGGGGGAACAAAGAAGTACTCGGCTAACTTCTGTTAGGTCTGCACTGACCCAAGCCACCTGTGTGTGCCTGGGAGAGTAGGGGGCTGTGGTGGGAGGAAATGGAGAATGCCTTTTTCTGGGGCTGCCCTGCTTTTGCAGTGATCTTAATTCCTGCCTTAATTCCTGCCTGAGAAAGCCAGTGCCATTCTGGTCTAAGTAAGAAGAGATAAGGGAAGTGAGTACCACAAGTATCACAGACTAGGTAGCTGCGGTGGGACTCCCCCATCAAAAATCTCTGTGGGTGATTGGGGTGCCTGGAACACACTTGTGTTACAGTCTCAGCAGTGGGAGGGAGTTAGCTGCCTGGCCCCTGAGCAAGCTGAGCTCTGGACATGGTGCTGCAGTACTCCTAAATTAATGCTGTCAGACCACCTGGAAGACAGAAGCAGGTGCTCTTAATTATCCATTCATAGCCTGTTTGTAAAGGTGCTTCAGGGGCAAGGCAGAGCTGATGTATCATCTTTGGAAAAAAGTTGAGAACAGAAGGGTAAATCCTGCTTTAAGCACTTGCAGCTGAAGCAGTGGTTGGGAACAGCTGCCGAGATCTTGTTTCCTTCTTTTGAAGTGACTGAAAGTGCAACAGCAGCAAGTAGAGGTGGTGTTTCTAATGAATGCTGTATTATTAGCAGCATTTGGTAGGTGATATATTATGGTTTGCTAGCAAAATGTAACATTGGAGTTGTGAGGGGATAAGTGGTGAATCAAAACTTCAACTACAGTATTAGTAAAAGCCATGGTAGCCCAGGAATCCTATTACAGAACTTACAAGATGAGCAGATCTTAAGTGTACCTAGCATGTATATTGCTTTGTGTGGTATTCATTGCATAGTACAAGGAAAAGGTACAAAAAAATACAGGTGAATTGGAGAAATGACTCAGATCTCTTGACTGTGTGGAGTGACATCTAGGGGGGTGTGACCATGAGGGAGTCCCAGTTGCTGCTCCCAAAACAGGAAATTTCCACTGTCAGTCAAGAAGGTGGTGATGTACTTAKGCATATTTTCTCTCTCTTTTTGCAAACAACCTCTTGTGGCTATTGCTTAAACAGTTGTGTTCCATAACTTGGAGATATGCAAGCGACAGTGTTTTGCTTTGACTGTGAAAGCTTCTCTTTCCCCATCCTCAAGTTCTTTCAGATACTCTCTGGTCATCCCTTGGGTTTTCTTGCAGCCCCTCCCTTATCTGCCTGATATTTCACTGGTCTTAAGTGATTCTGTGAATAGGAACAGTTGCTGGAACATAGACAAAGGTGAAACCCTCCTGCTTGCTGTGACTGAAGAGTGAAGGAYTTTTTTTTATTTAGCTTAACTTCAGACCATATAATTGGAAAATAAATTTCTTCAGATGCCTAATTACTGATGRTCTTACTTAGTCTACTTGTGTGGCATAAGAGGTTAAACATCCAACTGTCTTCTTGATCCAGCCAAGTTAGTCTGTGCTAGCCCAAAGTCATATAGCAATAGTAGCAAACTGACTGTTGCCTAATTCTGGGGTTTGTTTGTTTCTGGAGACAAACAAAACTGGCAAATGTTGGAATGAGACATCTGAAAAATTCTAGCCAAAATGTTTTCATGTTGATTTTTTTTTTTTAAAAGCCCTTAAAGAGAACATGGAGCTCTTCCTAGTTTCTCTCTTTTCTGCCAAATACCTGAGGGGCAGGGAGGAGGTGAGAATTGCCCTGTTTGTTTATTTTAAACCTGCTCTATGTAGAGGCTGGATAGTACTGCCACAGCAAAACAGTAGCATTTGGCCTTATCTTTACACTGCTGTAAATGGCTGCATAAGTAACCCTGCTACACAGAAATTTCTCTGTGCCTACTGGCTTTCTTGTCCTGCTTGAGTGTAGTCCGGAAGGACATCCTAGAAAGAGATGGATAAATGAGAAAATCACTTTTGCTATACTAGCTGAGACCTTCTGAGAAGAGAATGAGTGGTGTCCATCAGAGCTAACTTTCTGTGGCCGCTTCTCCTAAGTGTGTGTAGAGAGGGACTGAACTACAGCTCTAGCTGCTTAGTGGTATTCAGGTTGGTGTATAGCTGGAGCTACTTAGAGCTTTGCCCTTAGATTCTGCCCAGTGATGAGAAGGCTTGAGACAGAGCTTAGATTCTGACTCTTTCCAAAAAGAGCATTGCAAGTAAAGTAAAGGTATGAATTCTTAAAATTAAAAGCTTGTGTGTTGGGGATCAAGGCTGAGGGTTTGGAGAGTATTAGCAGGGAAATAACACAGGAAATTTAGAGCGCTTGCCTGTTCTGGACATTTGTACGCTGTATTGGATTTATGCTCGKCTTGGTACTCCTTTGTTCTGCAGTCAGGACTGAGTCCTAGTGTGGCACTGGATGTATAAACACAGCTGTACAGTGCCAAAAGTAGTAGGCAGCTGAAGTCATGGGGTTCAGATGGATGTCAGGGTGCTGCTACCTGTGATGAGGGAGGGGAAATGGAAAAATAGGATCTGGGTGTGGAGATGGAGTAGCGAATGGCTTGGTAGTGGTCAACTGTTGCAGCCAGTCTGTCTGAGTTTTCAGGTGACTGTTCCCCTTTCAAGAATGCCTGAAGCAAAGGAGCAACCTGACTGCCCAGTGTTGAGTTGAGTGAGGGGGGGATTGAGGTGTGTGTGAAGAGGCTGGAATTCAAAAGAGCTTTCCATCTTGCCTGTGAATTCACAGACTTGGAAGGAAGTGGGACAAATAGCCTCTTGGAAAAATGCATAGTAGGATGTGGGGGCAACTTCTGTGTGTCCTGAAGCAAGGATAGTTGTAGATCCCAAAGGGAACTGGCAAGGTGAAGGGTATCCATGGCATCACTATGACAGAACTGAAAGTACCARTTTAAAGATAGTTCTTTGCAAGTGTGCTGCATGCCTGTCAGTGCACATTGATGGACCTCTGAGAGGAAGCTCTGGTGCTTGCTTGTTTTGTTATGAACCAGCTGCTTGCATTTCTTGTGCTTCAGGCAATTAGGCAGATTGRTTCTGACTGCTGTGGCTGTGCAAGTAGGTGTCATGGCAACTGCTTGTCACTCAATCTGATTTTCCTGCGAAGGTACCAGCGAGAAAATTCTATTTCATAGTATGCTCTTAAAACAGCCTTATCAAACCTATTATATATTGCTCTTTCCTTGGTTTGTGTGTGGTGGATTTTGTCATCATCCCTCTGCCACCTCCAAACAAGTCATGTATCTGATATTAAAGAAGAACTTAAGAAACTGAGAGACTAGTTTATGGCCTTTCTTTTTACAACAGTTTTAGGTTAATTTTTAGACACAGTCAAGTGSTGATCACAGATCTCAACTTCTGTTGTAAACAGTTTCAACATATGAATAAAATACGTGGGCTGGTTCACTTTTGCAGGTAACAGATCGCCCTAYTCTACTTGTGGAGTACACAAAACTATCTCCAAAACAAGGCATGAACAAAATCAGCCTCTAGCTACTGTCAAAGTAAAATAAATCACCTTGATCATGTCTTGGTCGAGTGCTGGTCAGTCYCTCTAGATTGGGAAATCTGGCAGCCCTGTTAGAGTCTTAGGGCAGTACCAGCTGTTATCTTTGCTCTCTGTTTCTGTGTGATGTTGCTTAAAGAAAGAATGAGGAAAATAATGTATTTCAAAGCTGTTATCTCTTAAAGATTCCTTCAAGGATGTAGCACAAAACCCAGATATATGTGCTAATGTATTGTTGTCCTCTTTTTTTGGAGTTTGAAATCGGTTGGTAGTACTGGCGCTTTTGTGAGACTTGGTTTTTGTGGAGCTTTGTGTTAATGTYTGTGTTTTTTCTTGGTTGTCTGGCCTAGACTAATCCTGATGAGTGTCTCTGGGTGTCYCTGTTGGTCTGTAGACTCTATTAGATCTTTCAGCTGTGGTCTGGCTAAGTTGCTGTTTTATTTTGTACATCTGCTTGCTTTTGGATAGCAGTGGATGGAGAGAGTGTGCTTTGGTTCAGAGTATCAAGCTAGAGGATTTTGTAAATGATGAATTCTCAAGTGCAGGAATTGTGGGGAAAGATGACCATTTAAAAAATAAGCCTTAAAGTTTACCAGTTACTGAGAGAATCCAGGTGTCTTAAAGTTGAGCCATTTGAATATTAAAACTGACTTAAATGCTTAATGGTGCTAGTTTTGAGGATGAACCTGCATAGCACTTCAAGTAATGTCCATGTATACCATCCTTAGCCTGGAAGCATTAGCTGAGGCTTGGTGATTTTGCTAATTGCAGCCTAGTAGATGTTGTGGATTCTTCATGCATTCTGTGAGCCTTCGTGAGGTGGAAGATGACACTCTACTGCTTACCCTTAACTGGATGTGTTTTTTAATTGCAAATATTTCTGAAATTTCTTGTCTTCATTCTTTTTTTACTTTTTTACTGATGCTCAGTTTATTGCTTAATAGCAAAACTCAAACTAAGAATAGACTGTGGATATACAGCTAGTAGGGAGATTGTACTTTACAATCAAACAACATTACARGACTAGAAAGAGTAATTATTTTAAAAGTGTACTTATCAGCACTTTTGCATTGTTTCATTTCTGACTATAAAGTTCCTTTTYGATAGGAATTAAAACTCAAATTCACTTTCTATTCAAAAACTTCTATAAAAATCTTGGATCCATTGAGGGGATATGGAGTAGGAGAAGTTCTTGAATATGTATCTTGCATTTAAGTATTTTTCTTTTCTGAAACTATAGAAACAAATCCTTACCTTAGAATTTAATCTGACCTAATTCCTTTAAAGGGGAAAAATAAAACTTTCCTGTCTGAACAAACTGATCTTAAGACTAAACAGACTTTATTTTTCTATGCCAGTAGAAAGTTACTGCTAGCAAAGACTGGTTTAGCCTTTCAGCACTTAGGTTAGTAGGATTTTCTGTGGTTTTTTTTTTTTTTTTTAATTCCTAAACTTTTGGCTTGCTTAGCCATTACTTACAAGCATTACTTAGACTCTATTARAGACTATTTAACAAATACCTCGTGATTAACCCTGTGATATTTTGAGTGCAAGGGCCATTTGGACATAAAGGAAACTACACAGGTTGTATTCTCCATAAGCAGGGAACAGAATCAGCTTAAGTCCCTGTAAGCAAGCACTGAATTGGGCACCAGGGAAAACTTTACCCCAGGAAGCGTTGGGTGGTGCCTACTTAAAGGCTTTGGGTTTTCAGCAAATCTCTTCCTCAAAGAACCCATGATGAATGAAATAAATGGTGTTGATAAGCCCTTCTCCTATCCCAGAAAGAGATGACTTGGGTGAGTTTAAATGTCTCATATTAAGTAGAGGAATTGAAAGACTGTAATAAGTTTGGCCTTGACTTTTTGGAGCATCTCTCCTTTAAACTTATTTTTATGTATATATGTGTATATATATTAATGGAATTTCACAAAGTCTTAAAATTAACTGATAGTGGTGGAAATTAATAGAATAAAGTATTATCTCTTGATATCTTTAGATATGTAAGAAGAGCTAAACTAATGGCAATTAGAGACTGGCTGAGAAATGTTTCTAGCAAACCTGATTCAACTGAATCTTTGTTAAAGACCAGCCTCTCTGGTTCTAAGTTGGTAACTTAAGTACATCCAGCAGCGCACCCAAGTTGTAATACAGTGCATCCCCATCCTCAATTACAGTGTGGTGCCTGWGTTCCCCCAGTTGCCATCCTCTCCACTGCTATTTTGTCTATTTCTGTGTGGAGAGGACACCACAGACTACCTCTGGCCATGTTTCCTCTCTGAGGGAACAAGGACACCCCTGTCCCACAGACGCCCRTTCTGAATGGATGTCTCTTGCCTTGCTCCATGCGGCATGAAGTGTTGCAGGGACGCATGGAAGGCAACTTGACCTTGAACTACTAACAGGCTTTTCTACCCCAGGCTTTTCTTGTAAGTCTGCMCCTGTAGTTGCAGTGGGATGTGGTCTGAGAGTGACACAAGAGCAGCAAGGCACCACAGAGGAGAGGCCCTTCCCGCAGCGGCGCCGTTCGCCTCTGCTCCGCGCCTCCCAWCTGCTGCAGTCTGGCGCTGCCTCCAAACTTTGGCGGGAGGGGGGAGYCGCGCTGCTGCGCGGTGCCCGGCGTCCCCGCCGCGCGCCACCCGCCCGCCCTTCTCGTCCCCGCCCGCCTGCGGCTCGCGGTGCTGGGAGCTGTCCGTGGAGGGAGGTGCTGAAGGCAGGGAGGAAGCGGAGGGACGCGGACATCTTCACTCCCCTAATTTCCTCCCTGCCTTCTGCAGCCATTTTGCACCGGCGAAGCTAAAGGAGGTGCAAGAGGGGAGGGAGGAGGTGGACTGCGGAGCATGGAGGTGGAGAGCAGAGAGGCAACTATGGGCGATCCCAGCTGGTGTCTCTAYTAAGAGTGGCTTGCAGCAGCAGCTGTCACCAGCAACATGGTGAAAAGGAAAAGCTCAGAGGGCCAGGAGCAGGAGAGCGGCCGTGGCATCCCTCTGCCCATCCAGACCTTCCTGTGGAGGCAAACCAGGTGAGACTGATCCCTGGGTGATTGGCATGCAGCTGCAACAGGGCAGGAGAAGTGTGGAAGGGAGGGCAGGCCAGGTGTGCATGGTGATGAGGAGGAAGGGGCTGTTGCAGCAGTGGCATGAAGGCATGAAATAAACTGTTCCCCCTGTACCCTGTATAGGGCAATTGAGTTGTACTGAGGTGGAGGGASGACTGGAGATCACTTAATCCCGTGGCACATCCAGACAGCTTTTTGGCTTCACTTTAAAGCATCCATATATTTGTGTGTCTGCATCTTTTTCCCTCCTTCGTCTCTTCCTCCCTTCTCCCCTCACTACCCACCCCCCCCCCCCCCCCCCCCCCCCCCCCCCCCCCCCCCCCCCCCCCGGCTTCCAATTCCAGTCCTCTGGGGCTCTGGCACCAGAAACAATCTTCCATGCTTCTGCAGCGGACTTGCATCTTTCCTCATCTCTGTATTTGCAACAGTTCTGGAAGTGTAATCTATGTTTTGAGAGGTCAGCATGCAAACAGATACGTCAAAGCCTCACCCTGTTTCATTGGATTGGAGAGTAGTGATGTATGAGGGGCAGGCTGAATGTATGGTTGGGCTTTATGCTCCTTCTGAATCCTGTCTGTTTCTTGCCTTGAGAGAGTTCTAGACTGCAAACATTGCAGGTTTGGAGGGGGGAGATTTGAAGACTGTGTTAAGGCTTCTGCTGCAAAATTMCCTTATTTTGGCTGGTTGCTGTGACCTCTGAGGAAAATGCTGCAAGATAGTGACCTGATTAATCTTACTATTTGATTTCTTCAGAGAAGAATAGCAGCAGAGGTCTGTGTTTTGTAGCTACGTGGTGCGGGCCTGCATTTCATAACATTCCTGATCAGCAGTTGTTGAGGAAAACACTTAGTACTTAATATGCAACTGATGGGAATCCCTAGCTCAAAATACAGGCAAGCCAAAGTTCAGTAGTATTTAACACATTTTAAACACAATGCTATGAAAAAATCTGTTGCCAAAATAAAATGGCTGAAAACTGTCTAATGGAAGATTTTAATCCATTTCAAAGAAATGCCCTATTTCCTGTGGATAATCTTTCTCTTGGTGGACTAGTGTGGCTATTTCTATCTTTCAGAAAAAAGGAATAGTATTTTGCCAGATGCTATCAACAGGTGCCTATGACTTATTTTGTGTAATGTCTGTCTTCRCATGCTTTTTTTTAGTTATTTCCAATCTAGTGATATGTGAAAAATCCTGCCCCCCACCCCACCAAAAAAAATCCATACTTTAAGTATGATGTCTTTGATGTGTTTGTCTTTCTGTTTCAGTGCGTTTTTAAGACCTAAATTGGGAAAACAATATGAAGCTTCCTGTGTGGTAGGTACATGTTTGTGTCTCTAAATTCATATTTATAAGTAACATTTCATGCAATTTTATCTAACTGGTGGCTGATTGGCAGGCTTCTTAGCTTATCTGAGAAGTAACTTTAGTCCATAGCTTCATATATTACTTCTCTGCAAAGGATTTGGAGTTTTTCCACATCTAGAGAATTTGGTATTGTATACATCCCTAGACACAACAAAAATAGTTTGAATAGTGGTTCAGCTGGCACAGTAAAGAATGGTGTGGAGAGACTGAGGTAAGGCAACTTGGGTCTTGGACTGTTGGATGTGTAGTTAATTTCAGATGAGGTGAATGTGACTTCAGTCTGTGCCTAAGGGAGATTTTCAGAATTTGAGACTGAAAATAAAAGTTTGTAACAATGGCCTTAAAACAACATTTTTCCTGTTGTGCAAGACAATATGTACTCTGTCAGAAAACAGAAGGCTGTATACGTTAACAGCATAATCAGAGGCTATTATGTAGATATTASTTATAACTAGTGGAAATTTGTGCCTGTTTAGAAGGAAATCTCAGTCTAGTCTGTAAAGGGTCAGAAGTGAGGAAATTCAAGAATACAAATTGCATGAGTATCTAGGAAACTTTAAAATTCCCTGAACTGTTTCTGATCTTTGGATGACTTAAAGTACATTAAGTAATTGCAGTCAAACTTGACAGAGTGGAAAAATTCAGTCTGGACATGTATCTTAATAGTTTAAAGTAACTAGGTCTCTCTGCAGCAGTTATCTGACTCCTTTTTCATAAGATGTTAAGCTAGAGAAGCCCTAACCACTGCTGACTAAATTTCTAAGAAAGGCATAAATTTTTCAAGGTTGTTACTAGATGGCAAATGCCGACAGCAGCCTTGCTGTCTCACTGTGTTGGTGGGTTTGTGCATGGCAGTTCTGCCCTGTGGAACTCAACATATACTGGTTATGCTACTGACAGCTTCTGCCTGTACCAGGGATACAAAATGGAGTGTGTTGCCTCATATTCTTTCGCAAGCCTCAGGAATGGGCAGGGACTCCTCCCTTCCTGTTTTGGGAGGCAGTGGCCCCACCTATGTAATAGTGTTCCAGCTGGATAGAGGGACAGAGATACCTTCTAAGGCACAGGTTTGCCTTGACACAGCTGCCCGTGAGTCTGAACTTCTTGTGCTTAATGCTATGCTGTATTGGCAGTGACTTTTGCCTTCCCCGCAGTGTGACTCTAAAGGTACCTTTCTATTATTAAAATGTATTAGAATTTGCCAGACTTAAAAAAGCTACAAGAAAACAAATAGCCTTAGCTGAAGGATAAGGAGCTCTAAAACCCTGGGGAAAAAGGAAACTGCTGGTGCTGTGTGGGCCTACATTTAGCAGGACACTGCACCTGCCTCCRAGGCCTGAGGACTTGCTTCCTCCTTCAACTGGTTGCCTTGGGTTACCCAGCTGCCTCTGCCAGGAGCGTTGCAGCTGCGCATTTACATTCCGTAGGCTTGGCACAATGGCTTGCTTGCAGTGCTCAAGTGTCACGTCTTGCTAAGCGTTTTCATTTAAAACCAGGCACRTTTCTGACCTCAGGGCTGCAGTGTCACGCTTTAGTAGAAATGCTTATCTGTAATGGGAGAGGGATGCTTAATGTTTGAAGAAATAGAAGGGAGAAAGTTATTGGATCTACTTATGATAAAAACACACTCTGTATCCACACCTCAAGAAGAGACTTGGTATTGCTAAAGGCCCTTTCAGTTATGTATAGCTCTTTCAAATATGAATGTGGGATTTTTGATGCAACCTTAGCTAATCTGCATGAACATCCAAACCACTTGACACTTGGATGAAGGAGGAATTGATCCTTCTCCAGTTATTAGCATAATCATTAATTATGATTAAAACCCTCCAAAGATGGAGCATAATTTTGAGTAACTAATAGGARGCAGCTCGAGCTGTTATCTGCCACTTTCTTTTGCTCATTGGTGTCCTATCTCTGCTACAGCACAGAAATGCCTACTCATTTCAAATCCTTCCATATTGTCTGGAATATCAGTGCTGTGCATGCGGGTGAGACAGTTTATGGAACTTGACATGTAGTCAGATTGCTTCTTGAAGCATCAAACTGATTATCTAACATTGCTACATTGACTAACATACCAAAAAAAAAAACCTGTGCATGTTGTTGTGATATGCTCTTTTAAAAAAGTTCTGGCCCAAATGATTTTTGGCATGTCTAAAGGCTGTTAGCTGCCTGACAATGCATATTATGTTTGTTACTCTGACCTCAAACTTGCTGCAGTGGAATTTGTTAATATTCATTGAGAAAGCAGRTATGTGAGGCCTAACGTTAGTAAATATAGTGTCTGGTCTGTAACATCAGATTGCATTAACTTTAGCTTTATCTAACATGACAAGATTGTGGTGGGGGGAAGTGAGGKAGAGAACTTGGAGGTATCACTGTACATAATTTTCAGTACTTAAAACCTATCTCTCTGGCTTTGTTTTTCTTAGCTGAACCAGTTGCACAGATTTAAATAGATTGAATACACACTTTATACCAGCAGCTAACAGACTGGACTTTTTCTTCCTTCTGCCCCATTTGCTGACTCTGTCTAAATATTCCTGTATCTCTATAGTCTTAAGGTCCCACTTTTCTGTTCTGAAGCAGTTTCATCCTAGCATTGTACTTTCTCAAACGCATCAATCAAGTAGGTGAATTTACAGAAATGAGTGGTAGACAAAACTGATCCTTTTTAATAGGTTTGAAGGAAGGACTCAAGGGCATGTTTTTAACTTGTACATTAATTGCATTAGGCATGGAAGAACCCAAATGCTTTTTCTTGAGAAACCTGCAAACTTAAAGCTAGCTCCACTCCAAATGTTGTAATGTGCTTTGTCACAAATGATTAAAGGGGTGTGTGTTGGATTTAAAATAAATAAAWAAAGCCTTCTCAAGCTTCTGTAACTGGCAGATATGGCTGCAGAAAGTGGCTGAGCTTTGGGGCACAGGAATAGGCTGTGAATAAAGCTTTTGACAGTGAAACACAGATGTCAAGTCATGCGCTATATTTAGCTKTCTGTCTTTCTGTTTTGCAATAACAATGTTTTAGTAAATGTACTCTGTATACTTACTCTGCAGGCTTCCTCTGTACTCTGAACTCCTAGATTATCAGTTTATGTCTTTAGATCTTGTTAGGAACTCCTCTTTAGTTGGAGAGGACCTTCCCTAGATGGCAATACTACCTGCCTGTGCTTCAGGCTACCTGAAAATGGAAAGCTAAGATAGCTTTTCTACCATAAAGCAACCTGAGTTTTGGAAGTGTGGGACAATGTTGTTCCATTGCAGAGAGCTCCATATAGAGTATATTCTAGAGAACTAATACAACCCCCCACTTTGATGGATAAATCTCAAGGTACCTGAAATATGTGTAATGGAAGAAGGAACAGAAGTCTGAGGAAGGAATCTTCCTGCCATAGTCTACTGTTTTCTTTTTTTTCTTGACTCATCTCTGCAAGGGTTACTCCCCTGGATGAGGGGTCCAGGTCACTTAGCATTCCTGAGAGGATGGGATGCTGAGTCTTTGAGCTGCCTGAAGTTGTTTGTCTAATAGCCATGGAGGGATCTCGCTAATCCTCATGCTTCCTAAGGCAGCAGGTACAGCCCCTCTGGACTTAAAGATAAGGAAGATCATATGATTTGAGGAAATGTGTATAGAGCTAGAAGTATGTATAGAGCTAGCATGACAAGAGCTAGAAGCTGCTCTTTCCTTCTGTATGGCTTCTTCAGGCAGCAGCTACTTCCTCCTCCAGCAGACAAGTGATATGCAAGCTGACCCTGGTCACTGTATTTGACAGTCCCATTGGCTCTTGGTGGTGAGAGGAGTAAGAGAACAGCAGTGGAAAGCCACACAGCTAAGACTGGCACAAACAGATGGTATTAGCGGCCTCAAAATAAAATAATAATAATGTAAGTGACCTGAAGGGAGGTGAATGCACCTATGCACTCATATGTGAATATACAAACCCGCCCACCTTGTGCAACACTATTGCAGGGACAGGGCTGTCTCTAACCAAGGCAGGATACTGTTATCTTTGCCAGGAATTAACAGAGGAGTCTAATGAGTAACTGTATAGAAAGAGCTGTGTATAGCTCAGAAACTCAAAGTATTAGAAGAATACAAGAATACAAGCTTAATGTTAGAAACAAGTAATACTCTTCAATTTCTGAAGTGTTCAGAATGTAAGTTGCAGCTTCTAGAAGTTCCTTGAGGACTTTACCAATACCTCAATGGCATTATAGAATGAAAAGATGTAGTGACAGTGTCTTCTGCCCTTCCAAATAGAAATCCTGTGTTCAGTGATGTTCTTTCCCTCTCTTTGTTTTATGAACTTAAGAACTTTGTCACTGTTCTGAAAAGTGTGATTTTTTTTTTTTTAGTAGTTTTTCTTTGCTGCTGGAAGGTGTTTTTTTTAAAAAAAAGAGTCAGACAGCTAGATTACTGCTGGTTCTGGTCCTTGGAAGACACTTTGCATTAACTCAATATACTGATCTGGTAGAAGCTACTTTTTATATTGAGCATCATTTCAACACACATAGAGACTTGAATCCCCTCAGTGAGGGCTCCAATGAGCCCCAGAGCCAATGTGAGGGTGATTGTGAGAGAGTATGGTTGGAAGAGCCAGTTAAGATTAGAAGGTGACACCCCTTTTGACAGAAGTAAAAATCCCACCTCTTTCACTGGTCTCTTCCAGCTCCGTGTGAGGTGATGCATCTTTKTCTTTCTTCTGGTGATACTCTGCTCGTTTACTTTGCCTTTTGTAAAGTAACTCARGTTGGAGACTTCTGTTTTTGTCCTAATGCTCTTTTGGATGCTGTTGTCTTTTCTGACCAATAAGGGAATCAATCATTAATATCTGGACCCTTCACCGAGTACCGTACTTCCTCCCTCTGTCCCACTCCTGGCTTTCCAAGCATTGACCATTCCCTTGCCTCAGGTGACTCATAGCTTGGAGAAGCCTGGAGAAGAGGAGGCTTCCTTGTAGTTACTGTTTATTTTTGTAAAGGATAATAAGAAGTCTCACTTCCTTAAACAGATAGGAATGGAAGTGGTTTTATGTACAGACAGAATGGTTCCCATCAGATCTCTGACCTTAAGAGGTCAGATTTTTTTTAATCTACATGTTATAGTTAATGCCCTTCACTTTAAGCTGTTGCATAAAGAAATTTGAGTTTTCAGACAGGAATCTGGTATTTTCCAGTAAGTGGAGGGGGCAACTTTCTGCAGAGGTAGGTTTATTGWCAGGTTTTGCACTTCTTGTCTGTGCTTCCTCAGGTTCTATTTGTTTTTCTATGGGCATAATCACTACAGGCAAACTTKATACAGGCTCTTTCTGCTTCCCTTTCTCTGCCTGGTTCTTTCAGAGAGTTTCTGTCTTAAGCTGTAAATGCRGACAAATGCACATTTCTCCCTCTGAGGGGGCCAGAGCAGAGCCAGCTGTTCAGGGGTTGCTCTAAAGCTGCATTAGCACAGTGCTGTGTTTGAACTAGCAAATCCTGCTGCTCAGTCTTATGTCCATCCACACCATTGGAAGTGGCTGTGATTTGAAAGAACAATGTGCAAAGCTGCTGGGCTGTGCAGAAGAATATAACTGGTTGATATTCTGTGTACCGGAATGGCTGGTCATTCAAAAGGACTAGTTTGCTGCTCTTTTTGCTTTCCTCCTTTCTAATTGTGGTTAATTCTGTCAGTTTTGTGCTGTTTTTCAGGGAAAAAAATTTTGATTAGTGTTGAAAGATAAACTTTATGAATCTGGAGTGAGGGTATTTGAAGCATCCACTAGGTCTTAAATGCCAACAAATGAGGAGCCAGGAAGCTAAGATGGCAAACAGCAAGCTTGTGCATTATTGAAATTACATTCCTTAGCTATAAGAACTTCAGTGTAGAAACATTAACTGTTTTTGTGACCTGTAATGAGATCTTTGTATCTGGTCAGAGGAAGATCTTATCCAAATGGTTGKAGCAACTAGCCGTAAAGAACTTCCTTGGGGATTTCAAAGACGAGTAGTCTGGTTTTATGTTGCTCAAGGCAAAAATAATGAATCCACTATAACCATCAGCTCTTTTAAGCATTCACAAAACTACTGCTTCATGGCTCGCCAACAGATTTTGCGCACTGATTATTTTTGTGGCAGCGTGTGAAAACATTTCCTAAGGTCTGTGTACCTTTTTAATGGCTTGTCCTTTATGCTACACTTAACTGAAAGAGCAAAAAAAAAATGTGTGTATRTGTGTGTGCACATGAGAGAAAAGAAAAATGTGCTGAGCTGTCAGGTCCACAAATGTGGATGTTGGTTAGCCCCTGTGAYTTCCAACAGGTTTAGTGCTCTGTCAGATGATAAACAGCGGAACTGCAAGTCTAACCTGATCTTGGTATTTGTTTATGTAGATATGATAATGTGAAATAATGTGAAAATAAACTGAGGGACTCTTTTCTTAGTCAAGTACCTCCACTTGTACTTTAGCTATGTTGTTTTTCTTGTCAGGAAAAATATCCTAAAGAATGATACAATGAAAACATGCAGATTACTTTTTTTAATGCAGCATGTCTTATATCTTGGAAGGCATATGCGGCAGTAGATATATGGTGTCTTTTTTTCCTCTTTTTTGCTCCTTCAAGTCTTTTGAAAGAGTTTTAGTAGAAAACAAGCTGCACGGCCTTTCTCCAGCTCTCTCCGAAGCCATCCAGAGTATTTCTCGCTGGGAACTAGTCCAAGCTGCGCTCCCACATGTGCTACACTGCACTGCAACGTTGCTGTCCAACCGAAACAAGCTGGGTTAGTGCCGTTTTTGAGTTTGGTTTTCCCTGTTACTAAAACTAACAACTGAGACATCACAGATTGATTCTCAGGATGCCACACAAATGCTAAATCATAGGTTAGTTCATGCTATGGGTTGCTGGGTAAACTGGGAGAGCTTCCCCATTGAAATTAAAGAACTTCTGCTAGCCTTAAAAATCATGACCTTAAGAGTCAAATTATTGAAATAATGTTTTGTTAGTGCTTTTCCAAACTTGCTAGAACTAACTTTAGCATAAACCTTACCACATGACAAGAATGGGAATATGTATTTCGTTCAGGATAGGGTGTAGTGCCCAGTTGTAGCAGATGCTTTAAATAACTTCAGTATTTCCCCCTCAAAAAAAAAAATAGTAGTAGTTGATTTTCAGTGTGGATTCTCAAGGGGGGGGGAGGGGAAAAAAACCAATTAGTTAGGATAGGACCGCATAAAATCTAACATTTTTACTGATTTCAGCAGGAGTTTGCATCATGAGGGAATGTTATAATGACAGCTGTAGTAGCTTGCAGTGCTCACCACCATTTTGTTCAWTAGCATCAGACAGACAAGTTTTTCAAGCCAGCATCTTTTAAGACCACTGTATTTCTATGCATGCAGTTGCCATGCACCTGACACTTCAGGGGTTGAACTGCAAGTCCTTAAAAGTAAATGGAGAATTGTTGGGTGGTTTCAAATAGAACCTAACAGGGTGTTAATACTTTTAATGGTAGAATTTTAATTTCAAAGATTGTAACAGGTGTGTGTTGACCAGTTTTCTGTGTGATTCTGTAATTCTCAACAGTACTATGAGAAGGAAAACCTGAGAGGTACTGTCACACTTTTCCATCCAGGGCATCAGGATAAGCTCGGAGTAGCTGAGACAAAGCTACTTCATACTCTTCACTGGATGCTGCTGGAGGCCCCCCAGGACTGCAACAGTGACCGGTTTGGAGGAGACAGAGGTTCCAGCTGGGGAGGAAGCAGTAGCGCCTTTATCCACCAGATTGAAAACCAGGGATCACCAGGACATCTCTGGCACAGCGCCACAAATGATGAAGAAGAGAACAACAGAAGGAGGTTTTTCCAGAATTCCATGGCCACAGTGGAGCTCTTTGTGTTTCTCTTTGCTCCCCTTGTCCACAGGATTAAGGTAAGTGGAATACTGATAATAGGCTTGTGGGGAGACACCTCTGGGGAGGGAAGGAGAATGGTTCTGCCTTTATGGTTAAGATGAGGTTGAACACTAGATATATAGAGTTAAAAGGGATTATGTGATTTTTTTTTTTTTTTTTTTAAATGGGAGTAACCCTTTCTCTGCTAGTTTAAAATGCTGGGAGGATGGGGAGAAGTTTTATTAACTAGTATGGCAGTCTCACCAATTAAAAAGTCTCTTGTGTAGCTTTATATTGAGACTTCCTATTGTTTTTTTAATAACTACACTTCAAATGTATTAATGTTGTCTGAACAGTGTCAGTGTCCACTGAAGTAGCATACACAGATTATGGTACRGTATGCAGTATCATTTATTTCTTGTAAGCTGTGTGCCTCAGAAGGACACTYCCTAAAAACTGGAAATGAGGTCCTCTTGTTTGAGCTGGTGTGATACAATCTCTCTGTCTTTCTAGGAATCTGACCTGACTTTTCGGTTGGCTAGTGGCCTTGTTATTTGGCAGCCAATGTGGGAACACAGGCAGCCTGAAGTTTCTGCCTTCAATGCTCTGGTTAAACCACTCAGGAACATTATTACAGGTCTGTGACTGCTGTGCTAGTAATGCCACTCTTGAGAACTGGGATCTCTAGCCCTTGGTTAGCTGATTCTGCTGCATGTTACATAGCCATCGTGTATGACGACTATGCTGATACTGCATACTTAAGCCTTTAGACAATAGTTTAAGGCTACTTCCCCTCAGAATCAATGAACACTTGCATAATAGTTAAATAGGAGAGGAAATAGAAACCCTTTACTCTTTGATAAAGAAGTGTCAGACTGAGACTGGTGGAGGGGAAAGCTCACCTAAATGGGGAGTGGGCTTATTAATAACAAACAATTAAAAATGCATTCTTGTCTCAGTTTGGGACCAGAAGAGTTAACTTAGTTTTTCCTTCAAGCCAGAAATGCAAAAAAATCCACTTTAGAAGCTTTGTAATGTTTCCTTTGGAAGGAGTTTAACTTGAACCTGAATACCTTGCTGTGTGGCAGGATTTCAAGTATTGTCATCCTGATCATTCATGTCCCTGTTTTTCTATGGTATTGCTGATCAAACTGACATTCATGTATTTCATACGTTCTTCAGCAGTTCTTCAAATTGGAACACACAGTACATTCTGAGATGTAGAATAGAAAAAAAAATGAATGTATACGAAAATAGGAGGAAAATGATCCACAAAAGATGAGGCATTAGGATATATCAGGAAGACACTATTTGGTGTCAAATGGACATAACGTTTACATTGAATTTTTATTTTTTAAAGAACACTTTCTGTAAATGATGTTATTGATAATACAAGGAAAGGAATTGTGGGGGGGAAAAAAATCTGTTTAATGGTTATAGTTAGTGCCTGAGAAGTCTGATGCAACACAGAGATGATGTTTTGGTTTTCCTCTCTTTTTTTCCCAGTGGGCAAATCACTTATCTGTTTTGTTGATATGACTTTAATATTAGTGATGTTTTGTGAAGTAGCCTCCCCTTTGTTTTCTTTTATCAGCTAAGAGAAGTTCTACCAACAATCAGAGTGTGACTTGTGAATCCCCTAATCTGGACACTGGACATGTGGAGGTAAATTCAGTGCTAAGGTTAAAAGAACAAACATAGGAAGCAGTGGAGCAGAAAGAAAACAAAAAAACTTTTTAAGCAGGAGTCTCTCATGCAAATAATGAAACAGCATTTACAGCTATTACTTCAAATTATTTCATATTCAGAAATTTCAATTGCTTCTATGTCTCACCCTCCTGCTTGCTGTTTGTCACAGTTCTTCAGAAGGAGAGGAACTGAAAGGTGTTGAGTAGAGTCATCGGGATCTCCTTGGGCATATCTGAACTTACAAGATTGATGCCTTATGTTATCTTGAGTAAGAGCCATGTCTTACCCTGTGCCTGGACAATGTGTAGCACTTTGAAGTCTGACTTGATCACACTCTCATGGTGTTATACTTAAGTAGTATTCATGTATGGGCTCTAACTGCCTTAAAGTTAATATGGAAGATATCCTGATGTTTATATACCAATTTCTTTTTATTAAAACTATCCAAAGGGACTGCAAGTGGTCTGCGAGACAACCCAGCCAGATTCTGTACCTTCAAAGGCTGCTGTCTCAGCATGTCATCGTGGAAATTCCTTGGATGGAAGCATATCTTCCCAAACCTCTCAGGAGAAAGGTGCTCCGCATCCCAGGTACAAACCCTGACACCAGAAAGTTAGGTTAACGTAAGCCTGTAGTGACCTTCACCAAAGTCCGAATCTTCAATCTGCTGTTGTCTCTGCAAGCAAAAGGTTGTGGATGCTTTAGCTCAAACACTTAATTTAACCAAACTCAGTTCTAACACCTGGATAATGCAACGCGATGATGATGCTTGATATTTAATGCCACTGTCATTGAAGAAATCTCCAGCTGGACTGGTGTGGCAATTTCTCTGGTCTTTTTAATATGTTGTTTTCTCATAATTGGAGAGACTTAACCTGCAGGTGCAACTGTTCCTAACTGGATTCAGTCTCAGGTGGCTAGTATCTTTTCTGGCTTCCTTCCCTTTGGTAAAGGAGTTTTAAGTAAGCTCCTTTCTGTTGCCTTTGTAGTGGCTTCTTTGCATCCCCCCTTGTTTAGTCAGTTCACTGTACACTCAGGACCAAAAGGAAACAGACTAACAAGAAAGCCTAGTTGCATAAATATCTTCCCTATTTGCCTTGCTGAGCTCAGGCCAAGGTTTTCCAGCATGACACTGATAAATTAACTTCTTTCCTCTAGATTTGGGTAAGTAAAGATAGAACTAGATCTTCAGCAGTGCTGGACACCCACTCTGTTGTGCAGCAAATAAAGCTGACGACTGCTCAATGCTTTGTGGGAGGTGGAGAGAGAGGAAAGCCTGCCTATGTTTTAGGTCTGTCGATTTAGGAGTCTCACATAAATTCCTCTTGGAAATTTTGCTTCTGGTCCTTATTTTGGGAAATGTCGTGTCCACCACACCTAAATCTTAAAAGGTTCCTTTCTTACAGAAAGAGAAGAAACATGGAATGGAGTGAGATTCTTAATATAGTCTAGAAATAGCTTGACTACTCAAGAGTTTGCACCATTTTGCTGGTAGAAAGGGCAAAGCTATTCTCTATGGTTCTAATCCTATTAGGCAGCTTCCCTTGGGATTTTTTTATCAAGCCTGCAGCCAGTTCTCTTATTAGCTTGTGTGAATGTGAACTAGTGAAACTGACATTGTGCTGTGGGTGCACAAAAGTGGCTGCCTACGTGTGAACATTCCTGCTCAGAGAGTGCACAGGCGTAAAAGAAATAAGCAGCATTTTAAGAAGACAGAATCAGGTGATCAGTTTGTCAGGCCTTGTCTAGTGGTGGTTGCTATGGAGCTGGAGCTTCTGATGGGCTTTGGAGAGTGCGTCATTATGTCTCATTTGCAGGACTCATTGATCGGTTAGAACTGTATAGGGAGCGCTGGTTGCTGAGCAACAGACAACTGGGATCTGATGTTTACTGCGCTCCTGCCAGCCACAGTATTCCTTTGTCCTTGGGCCCAGATGGAAGGCAGTCACAGGCAGCCAAAGGCTGGGCGGATGGATGGACACTAGGCTTTATTCTAAATGAAGCATGAGTCTTAATTAGTGATATCTCAGACACTTCTCAAGCAAATGGATTGATCCTGGGATCCCTGTTCTCTGTGATTTTTCTGTGTACAGATGATATGGTTTATCACTGGAGCAATTAAATACACAGCCCTTAATTCAGTTGCTTTCTTGAACACATGGCCTTCGCAAGAGCAGGGAAGCCTGCAGTACTGTTGTACCCAGACATTCTTCTGGGTCTGGCAGTAGGATCAGGGAGTGATGCTTCATCCTGTATGTTTGCTGTTGAGGAAATGAGTTTATTTCCATAAAGTTATATCTTTGTACAGGCTGAGTTTAATTGCCACAATCTTGACTGCAATAAAAGCAGCTTTAACATCAATCTTGTGAAGGGGGGTGGGGGGAAAYGATTATATATTTCTTTTTTACCATTATTTCCTCCTTCCTAGTTCAGGTGTTGGGTTTTTGTTTTATTTTTCTTTACCAGCCCATCTTAAAGTCATGAAACTTGCACCTTGAATATAGCACTAGGGAAAAAGCCTTAAGCCTATAGATTGAATGTAGTGACATATGCTGACACAGATGAGCTGGTTTGCAGTCTCCAAGTGCTTTCCACTTTGGCCTGTGGAACTGGCAGCAAACCAGCTCCTGCAGGTTTGACTTCTAAGTGCTCCAAGACCAGCCTTCCCACCTGCTCCTGCTTCCAAGTATGTGGCTTTATGTGATTCCAAGTGCTGTCAATGTATCCCTGCAAACTTCTTTTTCAGCCATATACCTACGTTGTATGTGCAGGGTAGTTTTTGTAGTGCTGGGCAACAGATGAGCAAAGCACTTACGCACTTTAAGCACTAAGAGGAGTTCCACTGAAGCCAGTTACATTGCTGCTTGTTGCTGCATGGGCTGCTGTTTTGTGGCCTTGTTCTCCTCTCTCCTGAATATGGTACCCAGCTGGAGATGGGCTGCCCTGCCAATATCTTTTATATRTTTTTCAGCAGAGGTGGTAATATAAATATTTTTTAAAAATAAATGTGGTTTTGTGATCTCTCAAATGCCTGAGAATACAGTGCATGAAATTGCTATTGATTTTTCTAGAGTCAAAAAATTGCAATGGTACCTAGTTCATAGGAGTATATTTCTAAGATACTGAGCAGAGACCTAGGTAGAAGGGAGGAGGGGGGAGGAGGGAAGAGGTGGGATAGGTCTTCAGCATTCCTTGTCTGCCAGAATTTCATACCTTGTGCCATATTTTTCCTTTTACTGATGGATAATCTACTATTAGGAAGGTACAGAGGGTTGAGGCCAGTTGTATCTGCTAGGAAGAGAAAGGAGGAAGAGGTCCTCCAAAGACTTAGGCCAGGGATAGTTAATTCCTTTCACAACTTCAGTTTTCAGGCTGTTTATAAAATCAGGCATATGGCTATTGCATCAGCTAAAGTTAAATCACCTTTGCAGTCCTGCAAAGTATACAATCAATGCAGTGTATATGTGACACCAGGGATTCTGCTATAAATACCTGACTTCAGGAGACAGACCTCTATCTTCAGTCCTGTACTGTTTACACCTAAATAGAAACCTCTGAAGAACCTGTTCCCAGCAAAGCAGAACAAGGTCAGCAATTTCTGTTGAGTCACTGGCAAAAGGACTCCTTTGAGACCAAGCCAGAAACTGCAGATTCTCTGTATATAGAATGGCCTGGTTTTAGGCTTTTGTTTGAGGGGAGAGAAGATCAGAAGAACTGTAATTTTAATACAGAAGAATTTTAGTTTTTGATGGTTTCTCTGTAGGTATGCTAATATTTTTAGGTTTTGAAAAGAGTTTGGCATCTTTTTGCAGTAAGACAGGCTCTGAAGAGAGAAATGATCCCTTGGAAAAGGTCCTTGATTCCTGAAATTGTTGGAGTCTTGTGTTTTTCTCAGGCTTACCACAGACATCTTGCTTTTGCATGCATTAAGTTCAAGTCTGTAGCCTACACTGCCTGAAAAATTCCATGCTAGAAAGAGTCAGGAACTGACACCACTTAAAAGGCCAGGGAAGCAATAGTGAAGGCTGCAGTGTTATTCCAGACTCAAGTACAACCTGGTGAATTTCCATGACAGTAGCTTTTACTTGCATAAATGTCAATTTAATTGGATTAAATAATTAATTTAGATGTTCTGCCTGTTTGTTGTGTATGAGTAAATATTTGATTAAAATATATTACTAGTATGTGAACAGCAGGGGAGTTGTCTGTTTTCAGCTAGACAAATTATTCATTTAACACAGGCGCTCAAGGGCTATCTTCAGACCACAGTTTAAGAAAACAACCCAATTTAAGAAAGTGCTTTAAACATGTATCCAACTTCCCAAGGAAGCTAAAAGCTGAGTGTACACTTAAATGTTTTCAGGAATGCTTCCTCCATCTGGCCTGAGTGCTAATGGTGGGTTTCATAGTCCCTGTAAGCTCAAGTAGGCACAGCTGCGTGGTTATCCTGGTGATTCCTGCAAGACAGCAGGAGAGCAGGACAGGTCTTGAGGAGTGGGCAGATTCCAGGCTGGTTAGAGAGATCTTAGATATTTTGGGATGAGCAGACTTATGTACTATATAGACCTGGCTTTAGGCTTATGGTATCAAGAGTAGCTCTGTTAGAACAGCTGGATGTACAGACCTCACACACACTCCTCGAGCAGTCCTTTATCCACAGAGCTGGCTATTTAGGGAGGACTTTAGAGCCTCAAAGGCTCCCTGTACACAATTCTACTCTTTCTTTTGAAACAGGGTATCTGTGGTTATCCCACCCTGCCAGAAGTCTCGCTATGCCACCTACTTCGATGTGGCAGTGCTGCGCTGCCTGCTGCAGCCGCACTGGTCGGAGGAGGGCACRCAGTGGTCGCTCATGTACTACCTGCAGCGGCTCAGACACATGCTCCAGGAAAAGCCTGAGAAACCCCCTGAGCCAGAGATTGCTCCCCTGCCAAGACCTCGCAGCAGTTCCATGGTGGCTGCTGCACCCTCCCTGGTGAACACCCACAAAACCCAGGTGAGCAGCTGCCATCAATAACAGCAACTGGGCTGATGCTGGAAAGCTGTGTGAAATTGCCTGCAGGCTGGCTCCATGCCATGCTTCAGAAAAACCCTGGTAATGAGGATTTGGAGGCTGAATCTAACTAAGTTAGAATTGATAATTGCTGGAAGCTTGTGGGTTTATTTGAGAGACTCAAACTAGGGGGAACTCTTCTTAAAACTCTATAATATGGGAATATCCTAATGTGAAAAAAAATCATACTACCATGGCATTGCAGCATAATGCAAAGCGCTCTGGCCCAGCTGCCCGACAAAGAGAAAGGGAATTGTGCTTGATACAGCACTGGACATTCCAATTTTGTTAAAATGTTGAAGCAGATTTTGTAAGCAGTGACGGTGAACAAAACCTCTATGTTGTTGTTATTGCATAACATACTTCTTTATGCTCGCTAGCAAAATCTCAGTAGATAAAGTGTCCTGGTAGGTGTCAAAACATGTTCATCACTGTACTGGAAAAGGAAACCTGAACTCTTACACTTGATATTTTGTATTAGAGCATAATTTGTTTTTTGTTAATATTTTAGGGTAGCTCACCCTTGTTCTAGGGATTAAAAAAAGAGAATGCTGCTGCAGCTCCAGTTAATCTCTTCACTGATTTGTGCTACTTTTAGGTTGTGAACTATTTTCCTGGTGTGGATTTCTAACAACAAATTCTGATTTAGTAGGTTGGTAAAATTGCCTTATAGAATTTAATACAGGATCCTATTTGTGCGTCTGCTATTTTTAGTTAACATTGCTGTCAGTTTGGGGTATTTTTTGTCTGAATTCTCTGAATTTTGGATATTTTCTTCCTTAAAAATCTTTGCTTTCCATACTGTAGAAATCTGTCAGTTTTTGACCTGTATTCTGCCTCTCCCCTTTTATAAAATGACCTTTTCTTCTTGCAGGAGTCCAGGAGTCCAGATGCTCATAAACCAGAAAAATAAATATAAATAACATAAATGTTGCTAGAATTATTATTTTAAATCTCTGGATTTTATAACCCTTCACATGATTTTGGAAGGTCTAACGATTACTCATGATCTTAAAATCTCAGAAGTGTCAGTGCTGTTAAGATTACGCCATATTTAAGTATGGTTTCTATAAGCTGTTACCTATTTCATCCCTGTAAAAGTTCAACAACATAAATGCCAGGTGATACTAATTACTATTCAGTCTTATTCTGCGTTTGTATGGGGATTTTATAGGATTGCTGTGCATGCACAGGAAATCTTCTGTAATGTTATCGCCTAGAGGGAATACTAGTTAGTAGAACAACCTGTGAGAAGATATTGCTGTAAATGTATTTTGCTGTTTTCATGCATGTCCTGTCACTTTGCCTTTATCCGAACAACTTAGTTGCTTTGCGTGTAACACCGTTGCTACGAGTGGAGCAGGGCCTGCAGTAAGGAGCTCTCAGCACAGCAGCAACACAAATGGAATTGTTCTCTTTAGGCACTCTTTGCACCAGCATTGTGCTGAGTTTCCTCTAGATAATTTGAGAMTTTCATCCTTCATACCCTTGGCTATTTCTTTCTTTTTCAGGCTATATCTCTTGTTCTTCACTAACATTTTTTTCTGTTAAATGCATTTGGCAATTCCACTGGGTACTTTTAGCTGTTAAAGTTCAGGGCATTCTTCCCTTCAGGGCTAGATTTGATTGCTTTTGTTAACCTCTATGTCAGTCTTAGATATTTTTACTGTACTTCAAYAAATTGGAATCCTGCTTAGAAAAGTTTCCAATTTATTAAGCAGAACAGCTATGATGGAGGAGGTGAAAGGGTCTTCCATGCAGCAGAAGTTTAGCTCATTTTTCCCCTTCTTTATAACACTGACTGCTGCAGTGCACACAGAGACAACTAGGCCTCAATTTATCCCAAATATCCCAGGTGCTTAACTTCTTGAATTAGTGTTTCCATCCCTCAAGTATTTCCGATGGTCAGAAGAGAGAACACCATCTTTCGGAGGGCAAAGCAAGGCTCATAAAATTTATCATTTCTTTGTACGAGCACAAAGRATTTTATGATGATTTTACCAACTCGTCAATAGGAAACAAGGGATATGCTGGAAACCTGCATCTTCAGTCTAGAACTTAAATGATGACATCTGGTTATAAATTTTTGTTCAGCGCTTGAGGCAAGTAAAATTAATGCTTTTCCAGTAGCTAATTAAGTTCTCAAAGAAGTAATAGAACTTACTGATCAATGGGCTAGCTTTACAGTGGCAGCCAGTAATTGATTAAAGACACAAAGAGTTGCATTCAGATCAGKAAAAGAGCAGTAGAATTTCTGGTAAACTGCAGAGCAACAGGAAGAATGTGGATTTATCAAGTTAGCTTCCTGTATCTCCCCAAAGTCTCCCACTTGTTGTCTGTGTCCCTGAAATCACATTTCAAATATAATCTTGGCATAAGCAGGTTTGGATCAAATGTTAAGAGAACCCAGGAAAGGCCTAATAAATTGAAGAGCGGAGTTGGAAAATATTTCAGTGACGCATTCCAAAATGCCTGTTGCAAAGAAAGAAGATGAGTATGAAGAGTGAATAAGATAAATACTGTTTTTTCATAGAAAGCGACTTTAATCTGAGCATAATTCAAACCTGACAACACATGATAAGGAAAACCTGCATTGCACCCGTAGGCAGTGCATTTAACAGAAGGATGGATCCAAGAAATGAAACCCCTGGACTCTCATAAACCTCTACAGTCTTGCAATATCATTGCAAGGGCGAAGAGCCGAAGCTTACATTACAAGTTAGACCAATGCAGCTGTAATGAGTAGCTGTAATATAAAGCTAGGAGTCTCAAGTGCAAGACCTTGCGAGTAAAGTGTTAATGAGTGATTATCTGCAGAGTCATGTTAAAGTAATAGAGAACAGAAAGAAAGGGATCTAGAGGTGCAGCCCCAAACTGTTTTGTTTTCATGTCCATGTTGTGCATATCATAAATGCGCAGGTATCATATTGTGCAGATGCAGTAGTCACATTCTTAATCAGTCTTCAACAGGAACRCTAACTTTAATGTATTAAAATAGATCATATATCACACTGTAGAGAAAAACTGATGCTGTAATTCATTTTTAAAGCATTTACTTGGTGGCTGCACTAAGGGGTTTTCAGAGCTGGGACTGTGTCTTTGCGGCTTCGTGCATCAGGTATCACAGTGCACCCTCATCCGCACTCTGTCCTTTTGCTGACTATAAGCTGCTAAATAAAACACTGCTTTAGTAATGAACAGACAAAGGTAACAAAGCTGAATTAAGCTAATATGATTTTTTTTTTTCCAACCAGAAGGAGACAAAGGGTTTGAAAAGCCAGGAATCAAACTATGTGAAGTATAACTGGCCTCAAGGTTGAGAGTGGCCAGGGCTGAAGCCTCTTTTTCTGTCTATTGAATTTTGCATATGGCTCCTTTCCTGAATCTTTGATCATATTTGTAAGATGATTTAGAAGTGTATTAACTGTCTCTGACTCAGAGCAATGTGAAGAAGAATCCTTCTCTTGTGTGTTGTCTTCATTCTTGCACTGATTAAAAAAATAATTGAAAGGATTTGAGGGTAGTCTTTGGCTGGCTTGAAAAGTCTTGGGAAGTACATCCAGGCTCCAGCGTACCCGTATTGCAAATACTGCAGTTGATGTTTAGCACTTCTACTACAAAAACTGTCACTGGCTTCTTCTGGACCTTCATATGTATAAAGCTAAGCATTCATATGTGGTGTTCATTTAGGGGCTGCTTAGCCAGGATGCAAACCTTCTATACTAAAGGAGTCGCTTCACTTACCGTTCACTTATGGCCTTCTCTGGATTGAGAGGCAAAAGGGTTTTTTTAGCAGGATCCAGTACTTCAGCACGACCTTTCTAATGGGGATGCAAGGAAGAATAAGGAAGAATAGCATCTCAACTTGAAACAAGTTGATATTTAGGCAGAAAAAAATTTTCCTGAGAGAATTTGGTGAGGTCAGCTACACAAACATCTTTTGAAAAGTAGCCTCAGACCTTTAATAAGAACCTGTGACCAGGAGTGGAGTTTATGCCCCTTTTTGCAGCAAAGCCTTTCTCTAAAATAGACAACTATAATCTGTTCGATTCAGTGCAGAAGAGTGCTCTCTCAAGAACTGTCAGTAATTTCCTCTCAAGATTTTTGCAGTCTTGGGATATTCTTTACTCTAGAGACTTTCACTTATGTGAGAGAACTGTTACATGGACAAGTCATTTAATCCTGGAGAGCTGTTACTGCAAGTGTAGGTTGCTTGCTGATCTAAAATCTTAGGTTTCTTCAGTATATAAAGTTGAAAGTGAGTATTTCCTCACTCTTATCCCCCTTTCCACCTCCCAAACAACTTACTTGCCAACAACAAAAGACTTCCAGCTTGATAGGAAGTCTTTTGTAAAAAACTACAAATCAAGTCTTTCTTGAAAGGACCTTACTGCTTAATGCAGTTCAATTCTAAAATAAAATATTTAAGGAATATATTATTAAGGGCAGAGTCATTTGAATCGTAAACTAAGTACTTCAGAAAGGGTCACCTTCATGATTACTTGTAAATGTAAAACAAGACCTCAAGAAGATCATTTGCCACCCAAGATCATACTTGGGATCAGAATCACAATAAACTGTGAGTCTTGCAGGCCACTATGCTATATTGATAGTAACCCCTGTGGCTTTCTGTGGCAGCACAGTATTCAAAATACAGAATAACTGATAACTTTAGAAGCCTCTAAATCTTTACATTTTTCTTTAAATGCAAGAATGAAGTTCTCTGTGAAGAACCGAAGGGTCTTTTCTTTTATAACCCTCTTATGACAGATTTAACTCTATTTTTAAGTTGATTATCCTCTATTTCTCCTTGTGCTTATTGTCCTCTGTTGGGAGTTGCAGGATCTTACATTGAAATGTAATGAGGAAGAAAAATCACTCAGTACTGAGGCATTTTCTAAAGTTTCATTGACCAACTTGCGTAGACCAGCAGTTCCGGATCTCTCCACTGACTTGGGTATGAACATCTTCAAAAAGGTGAGTAGAAGAAAATTGTATTTTGATTTATCAATGGTTCTGGCCGAAGTGAAAGGCTCAGAGTGGAAGGTTACAGGTGGACCACTTGTCTTGTTCTTCAAAAGGTAGCTAGCTGCATTCCTCAAAGCTGTTAGCTCCTCTCATCTGTGCTCCTCTTGCAGTTTAAGAGTCGCAAAGACGACAGAGAGCGTGAGCGCAAAGGGTCAATTCCTTTCCACCATACTGGGAAGAAGCGGCAACGAAGGATGGGAGTGCCTTTCCTTCTCCATGAGGATCATTTGGATGTTTCGCCCACTCGCAGCACCTTCTCCTTTGGCAGTTTCTCTGGAATTGGAGAGGACCGGCGAGGCATTGAGAGGGGAGGATGGCAAACCGCTATATTAGGTGACACACACTGTTTTCTGTGCTCGGGCTTTGYGCAATCTATGCTTAGAGAATCATAGAATCATAGAATGGTTAAGGTTGGAAGGACCTCTAGAGATCATCTAGTCCAACCCCCTATTCTAGCAGGGACACCTACAGCACATGGCACAGGGTGTCATCCAGGCAGGTTTTGAAGATCTCCAGAGAAGGACACTCCGCGACCTCTCTAGGCAGCCTGTTCCAGGGCTCTGTCACCCTCACAGTAAAGAAGTTCTTCCTCGCATGGAGATGGAACTTCCTGTGTTTCAGTTTGTGCCTATTACGCCTTGTCCTATCGCTGGCTACCACTGTCCATCACTTGGCCCCCTCCTCCCTACATTCACCACTCTGGTATTTATACATATTGATAAGATTTCCTCTCAGTCTTCTCCAGGCTAAACAGGCCCAGCTTGTTTAGTCTTTCTTCATATGATAGATGCTCTAGTCCCTTAATCATCTTTGTCGCAGAACAGCAGGGGCTCTTTATTTCTCCATCACTCTTGTTGCCACCTTATATCCCTGGCTCTCTTTGCAGCACCTGTTTTCAGAAGAGATAACTGTGCTGACAGAAGGCCTTGAACTTGCATTTAAGCTGTCTTTTTCTTTGAAAATTACGATCTTTGCTGGAAAAGGCTAGTGGAAGAACCCATTGTCTTGACTGTACCACATGAATGCGCTTTCCCTTAGTGGTAGCAGGCACTGGACACCTGCAGCTTAAAATTGATTCAGTAATGGTTGCATCATCTTTTAAGGAGAAATCTCTGGAGAGACAGCAATATGGTCATTAGGACTATGACAAAAAAGTATTTGCAGTTTCTCTCAAGTGAATTTGAATGCAAAATAAGTGGTATGTTGCTTCAGATATTACAAAGATACAGTCTGTAAATATTGACTCCTTCAGGTTTCTGAGTTCACTGAGCAGCTTCTAGGCATTGTTTCTGTTTCACTAACTTACCCCTAAGAAAATAATTTTTCATCCTGCCTACCTCCTCCTTGATGTAGTCAGCAGCAAAGCATTTTTCTAATGCTATTGTGAAGCCTTCTCATGCACACTTGTTTAGATCTTATTCCTCTTCTAACTTCTTTGTTGTGAAGACATGTCCCTCTTTGGAACATATGACAATTAGGTTATCCAAGCGAATTCTTAAAAGTTTTGTGCACATTTTTTTTTAAAACAGCTGATACATAGACACTTACATAGATACTTATTCAAGAATAGCAAGCTCAGTTTCCCATATGCTCCTTTATAGAATGGAACATCCCAAGAAGTTTGTTAAATTTTGGTCTTAAGGGTTCCATCTTCTTCTCCTGGTTTAACTCTCAATTGTTTCTTTCTGAGTGAAGTCAGATAGTTCAGCTCTGGTGGTCAACATATCCTTTCTAGTTCACACACAATTTCCCTCTTTCCTCTTCTCTCTTAGAGCAGGATTCTCTAATATGTAACTTACTGTATTCCTGGAGAACATCCTTTGCTTCAGCAACCCTTATCACACTATACCAATTCTCTTTAGTATATCTATTCCTATACTTTACCTCRAAGTGGAGAGTCTTTTGACACTGAATAGTCTCATTTTTCCCTAGCTACTGGCAAATGATGGTGGGAGTAGGTCTGTTTAAGCTAAATCAGCATATGTTGAAGTGGCAAGTTTGTACAGTCACCATTAGGGTCTGTTTGGGTCTGTTTCACAGAGGCATTGATTTTTTTCTCAAATCCTTCTACTTCTAATGTCAGGTACTGTCTCTTGCCTCCAAGCACCTCTCAAATGTTTGAGCTAAGTATCTATTCCTTGACTTCACCCTAGGTAAGTTTACCAGACGGGGGAGCTCTGACACAGCAACGGAGATGGAGAGCCTCAGCGCGAGGCATTCGCACTCTCACCACACCCTGGTCACTGATCTGCCCGACCACTCAAACAGCCATGGCGAGAACACAGTCAAAGAAGGTGAGCTTAACGTAGAAAAAAAAGGTGAACTTAACATTTCCAAAACAGCACAGCAAAGCAAAGCGAGGAATAGCTACCATTTGGTAATTATCAAACTTACTAGCTTGGGAACAAAATTTCCTAGTTCTGTATTTTCTTTATCTTCACYATGCAGACATCACTGATTGTCATTAAAAAGTCATATTTGCCAGCAAATAATCCTGTGCAGCAGGTACTTCCTGGCCTGATCTTTTTTTCATTTTGTAATGTATTTCCAGGTAGTGCCATTGACCCTAGAACATTCCTTTTATAAATAGTCAGTGGCTGAAGATTATGTTATTTTGTTTATCCAAAAACATTATATATCCTTCAGTAAAATTGTAAGCCTTCCCTTTTCTTTGCAGTGGCACTGGTGCTATGAAACCAGCTTTTGGAGCACTGCGGGTAGCTTAACAAGCCAAAAGCTAATCACCATATTGGTAGGACTAGAGTGAAGTTGGTTGAGGGGCCTGATCTACCTAGCCTACGTTTCTGACTGTGATGAACTTAAACCGCCATGAAACCAAACTGTTAGGGCAACCTTGGAGTTGTTAACTCTTACTGGTGACCAAGGATAATATCTGAAAGAAAGAAAGAAAGAAATGTATCTGTGTTTGTTCCTTTACTCTCAGCAGGATTTAAGAACCTGTCCTTTTTGCATCGCCAGCTACATTTTGAGCATCTCACATATAGTAAATAAGAACAGCCTCATTTGATAAACATGGAAAAGGAAATTCACAGGTAGTCATTTTCCTCCCTGTAGTGCGGTCCCAGATCTCTACCATCACTGTGGCCACCTTCAACACTACTCTGGCCTCATTCAATGTGGGATACGCCGATTTCTTCAGTGAGCACATGAGGAAACTTTGCAACCAGGTGCCCATCCCTGAGATGCCCCACGAGCCACTGGCATGTGCCAACCTCCCCCGGAGCCTGACAGACTCTTGCATTAACTACAGTTGCTTGGAGGATACAGATCACATTGATGGAACCAATAACTTTGTCCACAAGAACGGCATGCTGGATCTCTCGGTAATTGGCAAGGAGTGAGAAAATCCAGGTCCCTCTTCTGTCAATATAACTGTACCACTGGGATCAGGGTTTTGATGGGCTTTTTCTCTACCTCTTTATATGACTTCTCTCAACAGTGCATAAAGGTCAGTCAGATAAATTTGTGCGTATTGTAGAAGTCTCTTCTGAGATAGTGCAACCCCAAATACTCCTTGCAAGGAGTGCATGTGCATGTGGAATGCACACATCAAGTCTTCCAAGTACTATTATTTCATGGTTGTGTTCCTGGGGCATGCACCAAGTTCCCTGTAAAGTAGCATAAAACTAAACACTACCTTTCTTCTAACAACACCTTAAAACTCACCTTTGCTGCATTCCCCCTGATGACTTGAGAGCTCCTGGTGCACTGACGTAGTGTTGTTAGGCTCACAGATGTCATCTCCTGGTTTCCCTTTCTGCCTGACTGCGCCCAGCCTGTGCTTTCCTATCTTACACTTAGATTGTAGGCTTTTGGGGTTGTGGGTTGTGTCTTCATTCGGAGTTTGTACAGTGCCTGCTGTGATGAGCTTCTGGTCTGTGACTGGAATTTGCAGGCCCTAAATAGTAATACAAAGAAAATAAGCCTGACTTTAGAATATGATGTTTGAATCTGCCAGGTGGTCCTGAAGGCTGTTTATTTGGTTCTGAACCATGATATCAGCTCCCGGATCTGCGATGTGGCACTGAACATTGTTGAGTGTTTGCTTCAGCTTGGGGTGGTGCCCTGTGTAGAGAAAGCCCGGAGGAAGAGCGAAAATAAAGAAAATGAAGCCCCTGAAAAACGACCAAGTGAAGGATCCTTCCAGATCAAAGGGGCTGCTTCTGGAGGTTCGGCCTGTGGATTTGGGGCTCCCTCAGTCACCGGAGCTGGAGAAGGAGGAGAAGAAGGAGGTGGTGGAAGTGGTGGAGGTGGTGGAGGAGGAAGCGATGGAGGTGGTGGAGGAGGAGGAGGGCCATATGAGAAGAATGACAAAAAACAAGAAAAGGTTTGTCTTGCTTCCCTTTATAAGGTTCCTGGGGGTACTTTAAGGTTTCTAAAGATTAATATGTCTGCATATGCAACTGCCCTTCTGTTTTTCTTCCCTTTCAATTTGCACTAAAATGAGAGATGATTTTTTCTATAGTGCTCACAGGGATTCCTCAGAAGAAACACAACTGGGAATTCAGGCTGTGACTACTCTAACAAAGCAGCAGCCGTAAGCAGAGTTTGTAGACATGGACATTTTCATTACCCTGTCAAATGCCCGAAATACTCAATCACTAGGTGTATTGTATAAATCTTCTAAGTGAAAATGGAACCTAGTGTTCAAGTACAGTTGGTTTACTTTGTTAACTAAATCATAAATTTTTACAGTATTATTATAAGACCTGGCCAAGACAGGCTGCTGTTGACCCGTAAAGTTGTGATTTATAGTAGCACAATGCCTTAAACATTTTACATTTTTTTTGAAGTACTAAGCTGTGAATATTATTAACAGTAGGTTATAGGAGACTTCTCATTTATAGTATGACTTTTTGAGGGGAGGGTCTGGTGCAGTAGGCATTTCAAGAAGTAATAGCTCAGTAATGAAGCATCTGAGACAAGAAACAGGAAGCAATTTGTATACAATAAAATGCTAATAAGTGCCCRTGGCTTTGTCAGGGGTTTCACACCACGTTTTCTTGTCTGATTCTTAGGATGAAGGCACATCAGTGAGTACCCACAGGCTGGCACTCACAATGCTGATCAAAATTGTGAAATCTCTGGGTTGTGCCTATGGTTGTGGAGAGGGACACCGAGGGCTCTCAGGAGATCGCCTGAGACACCAGGTATTCCGGGAGAATGTAAGAAAATTAAAGCTCATTAAAGTGTCCTCCTTGTACTTCTGACATCAGCTGCCTGAGATCGCTGTCTGCACCCTCTGTAGTTTCCTATATACTGGCAATAGATCTGTTGCTGTTTGTCCCAGCTCACAGAGTGTGGTGCAGCCCAGCTGAAGCAGATTTTCAGCYGTCTTCTTACCTTCCAGACTCTTGGGTTTGCCCAGAGTACACTTGAGGCTCAGGGTGCATCTGAGCACTCCAGCGGATAGTTTGGCTGGAAGAGACAAATGCATGGGGGCACAGCTACTCGGTCGGGTAGCGTAAATCATTCTGACGTTGCCAGCACCCTGGTGGAGTAGGCTATTTAGAAGAAGTGCAGCTATTWTGAGCTGTATATCAGAATTCAGAAGTCCAAGGTGTAGTTATGTTCACTTCTTATGTTAATTATGATTGATTGCTCCTGGGCTGCTCCATCRGCTCCTGACAGTTGGAGTGCACTGTGTATGCAGGCATGTTCATGTGATGAGAGGAAGTAGGAGATTCTTGCTTTAGGGAAGGGCAAGAGGGGGTGGTTGCCTTTGATTCCCGACATTTTTGATTCTGCCCAAGTTGCAGCAGTGGAAAATTTCTAGGACATAGTCCAGGCTTCTGACTCATCCAGAAGTGTTTTAAGTCTAGGTCTTGAGAATCCCTCTGACATTATTACAGTGCACTGTCAAAGTTGTATCTAGCACATGCTTCTTCCTCACTTTCTGTACTTGCAGCAGTGCACATTCCTGATATGTATAATGAGAATTTTCCCTGTGCCCATCCATGGCAAGGGTGGGAGCCACGTATTGCTCTTTGATGAGTCTAAGCCATGCCAGTGAGGCTGTAATTTGATTTTGGCCTCTGAGCAAGCTTGCTTAGAGATAGATCTGCTACCTCTGTATCATGCATCTGGTCATGCATCATTCTTCTGTTAGCTACACTTTTCAGTCAYGAGGAGACTGCAGTAAAGTCGGTTCTGGACACAATGAGACAGTCTGGACTAAGAATCCCAGTAAAGAGCAGAAAGGTTCTGTGCAGAGGGCTGATTCATCAGAATGAGAGTTCGTTGCATTGTGTTGGAGCTGAGCAAATGAACATTGAGGCCTATGCATMATGTTAAGCATAAATGAACAGGCCTTTTGGAGCCATGCGTTTAATAACAGCTCATTGAATTGAGATCTTTACAGGATGAGGTTTTACTACARTTTGAAGTCTGCTGCTTTTTAATGTGTGTTTGTCTGTCCAGACTGCTTTGCTTACACCATTTGTGTTGTCTGCATGCACTATTGCATGTCTGAGTYCCCTGAAAAGCTGAGCACCCTTTTGTAGGTAGTAGGAAGAGAACATGATCCCCACAGAGCTGATATGTCAGACTTCTGCATGGGTCCCTTTGGGATGGGTACTTTGCACTAAGTTGTTAACGATTAATAGCTTTTAAATGAAAATTTGGTTTGCATAATATAAATTGATCACTGGGAATAGGTTCATGAAATGGATGGGGTCTGAGCTATAGGCTGAAAATCAGAGGCCTGAGGCTGAGAACCTGTTTCACCAATGCAGTAAGTCGTGAATGATGTGGTGTGTTCCTACTTCCTTCGTGTACAGTGAGATTTTATTTTTGTGRGTAAAAGGTGGGGAGGAAAAGCAATGAGACATGGCTGGGAGTGACTTGAGCATACCACTACCTCCAAGCAGTKACAGGCATTCTGATGCGGTGCTTCCTTGTGCTGAGTTTCTTGTTTGCTTCAGATACGAGTCTGTGTCCTGTTACAGGACAGAAACCTTCTGACTAAAGGAGGTTACTTTAGACAGCACAGTGGAGCACTGACAAAGCAAGAGCAAAAAAGGACCTCAAGATATTCTGTTTCTATTAACAAAACTTGGACATGTACTTTATGCAATTTGATTTGATGAATGTCATTGCAGGCTCAGAATTGCCTCACGAAGCTGTATAAACTGGATAAGATGCAGTTCCGGCAGACCATGAGAGATTATGTGAACAGGGATTCTCTCAATAATGTGGTGGATTTCTTGCATGCCCTGCTGGGATTCTGTATGGAGCCAGTCACTGACAGTAAGTATAGCTGGCATCAGAAGCTCTCACTTGGATGTTCCTAAGCGATATTGTCAGAGGGAAACTACACCTTTTCCTTTAAAGGGGGAAAAAAAATCTGTGTATTTCTACCATCATTCCACCAGAATGCAACCATCAAATCCTCAGCCAGTGTAGATCAACATAATTCCAGTGAAGGAGCTGGAACTCCTCTGATTTGACCATTCAGKGATCTGGCCTAGATGTCTGCATTACCTAATAAAGCTAAAATTGAAGGCCTTTTTTGATTCAGCTTACCTGCTGTTCTCGTGGCGTCATAAAGAAAATGTCTTCTCTCGTCTGTGCTTCAGGCATGAATTTTTCTGCTTCATGACATGACCTGGTGCCAGCTGGAATTGTCTGTATAATCCAAGGTTTATTTTGAATGGAGATAAAACTGAGCATTAAAATCCTCTGCAGTGTAGCAGGCGAGGCAGTAAATAGCGAGAACAGATTCATTCTATAATGAACACACTGATGCACATGCCTTTGCAGTATGAGTCTCAGTGTGTATACATGAGTATATATTCTTCTGTTGTTGGGAAAATGATTCCAGATGCTATTAGAAAGACCAAGTGTTTATGTTTGGTCACTGCATATGACAACAATTAGTAGTGGTTGTTTGCAATATTGGAATACCTGCTCCAAAGCACACCAAAAGTCTGACTGTTCTGTTAGTCTATCTCTGATCTAAGCATTTCAAAGAGAACGTAAAGAGGAACTGTGTACCAGACTTTTGTGAAGAAGATGCCCAGAGAAAGTTTTGCCAAGTGTTCGTCAATTATTGATTGGCTTACACTTTGAAGCCTGACAGCCTATGCTTTCGAAAATCTTTCCTCTCAGTTAATGAAACCAGGATTGCTCTTGTTATCTGTGTAAATGGTTGGGTTTTGTTTTGTTTTGTTTTGTTTTATTTGTTTGGTTTTTGTTTTTTTTTTTTCATCATTCTCAGTTTAGCCGCCTTGGGCAGCTTTTGAGAACAGCATTTTTCAAGGTCAGAAGATTTTCCTTTCATGGGCATGAAATTTGCCACTTTGCAGTTTAATTAGGCAACCCTTGTTCTTTAGAAATAATAAACATAAAAGCTGGAGGTATTGTTCAAATTTGGTGTGTTATTTTGTATGTTTCTAGATGAGAGGTGTGGATAAAGGAAAGCTGAACTGACTCTGATCTTTTCAATCCATTTTCATGTAAGAATAATTTRTGGGAGGATTCAGTCTTTCTCATTTATTTTACCTTTCCATTCAGCTATATTGTTTATGGATATAAACCTGCATTTATCTCTGTATATGAATATATATCTACCTTTGTCCAATGTATCTGAATACCATTACATGTGTCTTTAAGACATCTATTTTAAATTGTTCTTCACAAAAGGAACTTGCTTGTGCTTGACTTTTACAGATAAAGCTGGATTTGGGAATAACTTTACCACAGTGGACAACAAGTCAACAGCCCAGAATGTAGAGGGTATAATTGTCAGCGCCATGTTCAAATCATTGATCACTCGTTGTGCTTCCACAACACATGAACTGCACAGCCCAGAAAACCTGGTAAGCACTTGACCTCATGTTTGCAAAGTTGCCTTTTCGCTTGAGTGTCACCAGTAAGGTTTTGCAGTCAAGACTGAATTTGGTCTGGACGTGTCCCATGTGCATAGCAAGCTATGCAGTCATGATTGAAATGTGAGAAAAATCTCGTACCTCTTTTCCTTCCTGTTTGGGAGCTGATATAGCCAAAATAGACTTGCGTCCTCTGAATCATGGTTTCTTCTGTGTTCAAGCAGCCACTTGATTGATTTTTTTTTTTTTTTTTTTTTTTCCATGAACTTGACCATTTCTAAGTGGATTAGTAGCACTTAGCTGGAATAAAAGGCTAATGACAAGATCACAGCTATCATAAATCAACTTTCAGAAAACATAAAGCCAGTTTATTTCCTAGTTGCTGTTGAGACCTCCACTCACATTGTGTGCCTTTGGTAGGCCAGATCCTTATACAAGTAAGGATATGGCTCACCAGTGGTGGACTGTTTGAGTTTCCTAACAGCAACTTGGTAGAACCTCCCAGGGTTGAGACCTGTGTTCATGTCCTAAGCATCTGAAGCAGAGTAAGGTATGACTGGCCCCTGGTGGTCTGCAACTTTGAAATCAGTCATGTTTGATGTCTTGCTGAAGAACAGTCTTAATCAGTATACAATAGAATTATCTGTTCTTTGCTGAATGTTGACTCCAAAGTTTCTACCTGGAAATTTTCAGAATAATCCATTATTTTCAAGGAAGTTTGTGAATGAAAAGTTAGGTCCTCTAAAAGTCCTTCCTTCATCCACTTGCCCCCAGACATAGATCTGACCTTGGCACATTGTGATGTAAGTGAATGTTTGGAACTAAAAATAAACTTGAGTGTAGGAGTAGATTGGGGAATGAGTGAGTCATTTCTCTCTCTTCTTCCCATGATGTAAAGCACTAAAATAATTAAGAAAAATCCCCAAAYACCCACAGGTTTTGAAACAAAACATGCAATTTCTTACACTCTGCTTTTTCTGCCTTCATTTTGCTTTTTTTTTAATGCTTTTTAAGATTCTGACTAGATAAATGGGATAAAACAGGCTTTAATTCATCCTTGCATCTCCTTCGTCTTGCAGCTGTTCTAGTCTCTGATACCTCTACAGCTGCCTTAACTGATTRCAGAGCATAATAGTAATGTCCCCTGGTCTATTTGCACTGAATATAATTTCCAGGTTTGAATCCAAGATAGAAAGCACTAATCTTGTATGTGGAGAGTAGGTCAGATAACAGCCAGAGGAAATTGTGGCCTATTTCAGAGTGGTACTTCAGAAACTACTGATTCTCGTTGCTTCTTCACAAACTGCAGGCTGTGTGCTCTTTCCCTCTCGTTAACCAGGGCTTGTACTGCGATATCCGACAGCTGGTCCAGTTTATCAAGGAGGCTCATGGGAATGTCTTTCGGAGAGTAGCACTCAGTGCCCTCTTGGATAGTGCCGAAAAGTTAATACCAGGGAAAAAAGCAGAAGAAACCGAGCAAGAGCCGAAACCATCTGGGAGCAAAAGGTTGGTGTTAGAAAAGGAAAAAGCAAATGACAGACTTGCGTATGGCTTTATGACAAGATTCCCTGAACTCAAATCTAGAAAGTTGGAGTGTATAGAGCTTGGCAGCAGTCTGCCTTAAAATTGAACAAATTGAGGCAGTCATAAATTTGCAGCAAAAAAACCCGTTAATCCTCATGTACAAGAGACCTAAGAAAAAAACACAGTGGAAACACTGGGAGGAAGAAGGTATGAGAAGTGGGAAGCCAAGTGTCAGTCCTGCAACACTGTGGCAAGTGTCTTATATCTTGGGAGAGTTTAGAGTTGTTATCTGACAGATACGCCCTGGTATGCAGAACAAAGCCCAAAGAAATCTAATCCTGACGTGCTTCTCTATCACAAAGAAATTTTCTCTTGCTTTTTGAGGCTTATGATGTTACAATCTAGGGAAAAGAAGTGTCAAAAAGAGTTGAAAAACTCCTATAAGACTTTGACTGACTTCAAAGACCTGGTGCATATTTGATGAGTAATATATTTGAGGGAAATAAGATGCTACAAAGAGGGTGTATCTCTGAAGCTGTTATACTGCTCAGTAGAGCCAGTTTCAGTGTCCCCTACATAGCTATGTGGTAATTATGAGATGGACCATCCATTTGCTGCAGCTGATGATTTATATTGTCTGTATAGATCCGAGGTGGGAAGCGTCGTTATTGACAAAGGTCAGGCATCGGCCGCCCCTGATGAATGTCGAAGTTACATCTCAAGCCGTCCAATGCAAACTCCAGAGCAGTAAGTAAATATCGAATAATTTGACTACATTATTCCAACAGCTTTCCTGATGTTAGTGCAAGTGGGCAGGGTAGCAASGGCTCTTCTCTTTGGATCAAAGAACAACGGTTTGGTTTGCAACTCTGCAGATCATCTGCCAGGAGTTGTTGGCTATACCCAGGAAGTGCCTGTTTTCAGTGCTGCCAAGTGGCTCCTGCTTGATTTTGGTGGGGAACCATTTGAGATTTTTAAACAAGACTACAATAGTTTTGCCATGAATAAGATGTTAATTCTTAGAGATGCATCTGTTCCCTATACTCTATTTGAACTTTTGGAGAGTGATTTCATTCATTTTTGACTTCAAGCTGTTGCAAGGGTCATTAATCTTTGGCTGTTTCCCAAGAATTAGCCTACTTCTTGTTTTAACAATTCTCTTAATGAATCAATCTCTTGATAGGTGTTATGCATGTTTGAGGTATCACCCGAAGACTTCTGCAATTTAATACTGAAATGAATTTAATCAATATTCTGAGAAATTACAGAAGATTTTATAAATAGCCACTGGTCTTCTAACAAAGTTTGGACAAGTCATTTAACAACTTTGTGCCTTTAAATCCCCATATGTCTTGCTAAATTGCTTTGAGATGCCCTATTGAAAAACATTGCACGAAGGCCCAGAGTTCTGTATTATGTATTSTCTTATTGAGCTGAACTTGTGAAGTCTCACTGTTGCTGAAGTTGAAAGAACAGACAACTCTTTACTGCTGTGCAGAATTAGAGCAAATTGTTCTGCTCTAAGCCTTGCCACAGCCATGCAATATCTCAAGATTATAACAAAATACTATTCTCATTCCAGTACAGTAATGAGAACTAAGACTACAACAGGTTCTTAAATGGCCAGCATGAAATCCAAAAGCTCTTTAGTATGCACACTTGTAAAACATACCAGTGTTGGCTTGCCCAAAAGAAGATSATTTCTTTCTTACTTGTAGGAACTGAAAATCGGGGTGACCTGCTCAGCRGGCAAGCTCCTTGGGTAGAAAAGATGGTTATTTTGTGCCTTGAAATATATCAAGTATGTGGTTGGATTTGATTATGTCCCACTGAGAAGAGTTATGTTTCAAATTCAAAATCTGTAAAAACCTGGAAGAACACAGAGGTCAGTTAGGGGACTTAGAAGAGAGAAGCCTCAATGCCAGTTTCWTTTTTTTTTTTTGCATCTTTTCTTCCAGTGATGAGCAAATCCAAGGGGCTGTTCTGGGACGCAAGGACTTCTGGCGGAAGATGTTCAAGTCACAGAGTGCAGCAAGTGACACCAGCAGCCAATCCGAGCAGGACACATCTGAGTGCACCACTGCTCACTCTGGGACAACCACTGACAGGCGCTCCCGCTCTCGTTCGCGACGAATCTCCCTCCGAAAGAAACTCAAACTCCCTATAGGTAAATGTATGTCTCTTCTTATTCTGTAAACATACTGCATGTGAGAGAAATGCAGATAATATATTTATCTTAAGACATACTGTATCTTAGTCCTTGCTGTCCAAATGTACTGTATGTTCTCCCTTGGAAAGCTGGGAATGCTACTCACTCCACTTTACAGATGGGGAGCTGATGCAGAGGGAAATGTAAACAATTTGCCTAAGGTAACAGAAGGTACCTGGCAAATCAGAATACTGAATCCGTGCCTATGAAGTAGTAGGCTAGCATCCCAAACTCCCAGGTGTTATTCCTTGTTGTAGAAGAGAATTATTCCAGGTAGCATTTGATAGATAAAGAAGAATATTTGCTTTACAAAATCCTGCCTTTCATGATAGTTAATGCACATAAAATGAAGAGGCTGCCTTCCCATTTCCTCCCATATTCCCATATCCTAGCATGACCAATTCAGAGAATTATGCTAGAATTGCTAATAGATTCTGCCTGGAAGCATTTTCAGAATTGTCCTTCATGGCTCGTTCTGCAACAGGGAACTGGCTGAAGCGCTCATCTCTCTCGGGCCTTGCTGATGGTGTAGAAGATCTCCTAGATATCAGCTCTGTTGACCGCCTATCTTTCATCAGGCAGAGTTCAAAGGTAAATGAGTCAGGAGGGAGTCTTTGGAATAGGTTGCTATAAGTACTTGGTGTTGGACTGTTGTGGTCCTCAGCAAAGTGAGGGATTATCAATTTTAGATACAGATTGACTTCCCAGAGTCAAAATGTTATTGGGTACTGAAAGGCACCTGGGTAAGGACAGTAAGGAAAGATTYCTTTTCAGAAAAGGAATACTGTAACACTGCTGTTCCCTGCAAGCAAAAATGTCATCTTTTTCTTATACTCTTACCTCCTTTGCATTCCAGTCATTATGAATTCAAAGAGCCTGTGTTTTGTGCAGTGGATTGTGTTCATTCTTTTACTGTTTAATTATTCCCTTTCTTCTGTGCAAAGACTCTGCACAGCTCCATGACTTGCCATTCCATATTGCAGGATTTTCAAATTCTGTCCTTCCCAAAATGCCTATGTGTTTCCTGTGCATTAGGCACCATACATGTCGTTTTCTCCAGTGCTGTGCAAGAATGCATTCTTGTGGAAAGTGGCAACTTTCTCCCTTAATTTAAATTAAGGGAGGAATTGTCTGGAGACAGACCACCAATGGAATCCTTCACTGTTTTGAATATATGGTCTAATGTGTTCTTTACTGTACAACAATAGAAAAACAGTAAGGAGAAGCTTTAATGAAGCACAGACAGTATAATGATGAACTGTATGCAGTTGTCTCRGTATGCGGGAGATGGAAGATGACACTTACCGGAAAGGGTAATGACATATGAGTAAGAAACACAGTCCCAAGATGTTAAGATTCTAACAGGAAAAATGTTGAAGCTGATTCTCTGAATGAAGGATGCGGTGATGGAGACTGATGTGTGAGTAGCTTCTTGAAGACTCTTCTGTAGTATACAGAAGTCTAGATTAAACTTATGGTGTACTTGTCCATCTGTTTTTATTCACTGAGGGAAATATRGGTCATGTCAATACATTTAAGGTTTAATTGCAGATCATAATGCTCTTTCCTCTTTGTGTCTAAACAGCCTCTTGTGAAAGAGCAATCTTTTAAGTAGAAAGTTTAAAAAAACAGAGCTTCAGATGTCTGCACACATGCAGAGCCAGTTTTGTTGTTATGGTTATGCTGCAGCCCTCCTCTAGATGCTGTGTGTCTAGGCAAGGCAGATCAGGAGGTGGTAGCCCAGAGTACCATGACCACGCCTTCTGTTTTTCTACAGGTGAAGTTTACCAGTGCAGTGAAACTCTCTGAAGGAGGAGGCCCAGGTGGTGGCCTGGACAATGGTCGAGATGAAGAGGAGAATTTCTTCAAGCGTCTTGGTAAATGGCGCACCTGCCGAAGACACCCATCCAAGCTTCATCACACAGAAGAAAAAGATGGTTAGAAATCAGGGTTCTTGTCTCCTTTTTTCTTTCTTTTTATCTTTCTTTTCTTTTTTTATCTTTCTTTCTGTATTTTGCCCCTTTCCCTTTTCTCCTGCTTTCTCCATAGTTTTTGTATCCATTCTAGCCTTCTCCAACTTTTCAGTCTTTGTAACTGTTTTCTTTCCCTTCTTTCTCTCCTTTGTTTTTGTTTAGAAGAAACTCTAGCAAAAGAGAATTCTTTAAAAAAAAAAGTCTACCCAAATAAATTAAGCAAATATTACATTTGGGCTTTTGGAATCAAATTGAATTTGATCAACATATTTGAAAAATTAATGCTTACTTCAAAGCACTGATTCAGTTCAAAATTAGTGTGTAAATCTTTCATTGCCTAATATAATGATGGATGTKCCATCAGGTTTTTTTGTTTCCTTTTTTTCAATTTGTGACCATTTGACAGTTTTAGTTAAGATCAGCACTGATGAAATGAAAAACCCTGCACAAACCTTGTTATAATTATCTCTTTTCTTCTGTGTTTGCATGTCTAGTGTCTGCATACCATTTGTTACAGATGCTGTCCCTTTTTCTTAGCACACAGTATAATAACAATTAATTTTCCTTTCAAAGGTAGTATATTTAATTGCAGTGCATTTTTTTTAAATCAACAATGTTTGAAAAGTGCCTTTATAAATAATACAAGGTCATGATATATTCTGTTTTCAAATGTCATGCAGCCATTCATATGTTCATGTTCTCAGCTCAGAGCTCTCATCCTTGTTGCCAGGGAGACAACCTTGTATAAAGTTCTATTGCTGTCTGCTTTAAAGAAAAAAAAAAAAGAAAAAAAAACCTTGCTAAAAACACAAAAGGAATAGATTTTTGCCTTGGTTTTTTCAGCTTTTACAGCATATTCCCTCCTCTGGCATTATGTTTTTTATTCTGTGGCACTGCARTGTATGTATTTCACCGTCATCTGTCCCAGGCCTGCAGTGTGATGCATGTAAGTCATTGCTCAGGCACATGAGAGTAGTGGAGTATGAGCACATCTTGCCAGTGTTCACTGCTCAAACAGTGAACTCAGGGTTCACTGCAGAAACACTGGTGGTGGTTTTAAAGTAGCTTCAAGTGAAGATTATTATTCCTTTAGAAGGAGACACGCCAGACCAGCAACTTGTTCTTTGTAACTGAAGGTGGGTATTGCCCCCATGGGAGGAATTGCACTGTATTCCTCATCTGCCACTTTGTGCTGAAGTAGAACTGAAATGGTCACGCCATCTTTTGCCATAACTCTTACAGGGAACAAGCAATTGAAGAGCAATATTAAGATCTTTAAACTGCTGCAGCCATTTCTATGGTTSTCATGTACTCGTATGGTGGTGGTCATCTTTTCTTGCGGGAAGTATTTTTTAAAATCTTTYTTATCCTTTTAATTTTACTCCAGTGTGAATTTGCTTATGTTTAGAATTCCCATTTTTCTGACTGGGTGGCACAGGTTTAATCTGGGCCCTGTGAGCAGCAATAGCCTTGTTCAGTATGTGTGGCACATGTTATGTCTGTTCAAAACCGAGATGACACATTAGTTACTCTGTGCATTTTGRATAACATCAGATTTTAATTATTTTAATGAGGAGACCTTGAGACCTCTTTCATATTCCCATTAGAGATGTATGTGATGTGCTTGTTTTTGACATACAATATGTGTATTAAAAATACTATGTTAAAAGTAATGCAATGGGGTAAGGACAGGGAGCCTTCTATATGAATATGAGAAACAGGCAAATTGTCCATGGATGTTGACAGTGAGCGTTGAGCTGTTGCCTGGGAGTTGATAYCAGATTTGATATCAGAAGGTTATTGAGGGTGGATGGGCATCAGGGACCTCAAGTTCTCATTTTGGATGTGTTCTTCAGGATGTGTTCAGCCCTCCTGTTGTCATTGGTGATGCTATGGCTATTGCTATGCTTGGGCTTTTTTGTGTAGTTCTTCCTCCTGTGTCTTTCTTTTTAATATTGTAGAACAAGTTTAAAAAGAAAAAAAGAGATAGGAAAAAAAACATTTCAGGAAAAAAACCCACAATAAATATATAATAATTCGTCACATCGTTTAGAATTTATAATCACCATCATGGTATATCATTGAGACCACTGGAATTTCTGTCTGCGTCGGATATGTGTGCATGTGTGTATGTATATGTGTATATATATAAAAACTTGGTGTATATGTATACATATATATAAAAATACATAAATATATRTACAGTTTACGCATAGCTGAATGTTTTCTTAAATGATGTTTTACTAAGAACACAACATGTATACACAAGTGAGTAGCGGTATGTTTTTGTGAGAGCCGCWACATTTCTTCAGACATGTACTGAATGCAATCTGAGTGTCCCTGGAGGTTGCCAAAATGTCCAAACCACACAGCACAGCTGAATTACAGCATGAGGCCTGCTCTGAGGGTTGGTCTCATATTCGCCCAGGAAGCAATTACAAGGTGGGAGCTTGTTGGACATGGTGTCCTCCTAGGTTAGAAAAAGGTGGTCTCATTGGGCGAGACTGTCAGCAGGTCTGAGCCGCACTAACGGTCTGTAGCCAGTGCGGGTTGCTCTGCTTACAGCAAGGCTCTTCGTGGAAGAGGGTGGAGGGTGGCTTGTAGCTGTCTCTGCAGGGTTCTCCTGAAAAGCTTCAGCAAAGCGCAGGGTTGTGACTGTGAAGGCCTGTGAAAGGCTATAGAGATTGACTGTAGGCAGTACCACTGACTCCAGAGAAGGTCGAGGAGTTGCTCTCACACAGACACTTTGCTTGTTCTTAATTATCCTGGGGACTGGGGAGGTGTTTTTGGCTGACCTCTCTGTAGCAGAAAGTCAAGTTTCTGTTTTTTATCTCATAAAGGCACAGCCCTAGCATTAGCCCTGAATAGGAAATACTTGTTTGTTCCTGAAATAAATATATTACAACAACTGTAGCAGATGACTTAAACAGCGTACTGCAGGTAATAGGTAAACAGGAGGGTCTGGGAAAAGCAAGAGGGTTTGTGCCTACTCATTTAAGCAAGTGTTCTACCCGTTCTTTTCTGCATTTTCAATTTATTTCATTTTTTGCAATATTTCCCAATATTTTATTTCTCCTCACTGCAGGGGAAAAAAAAAAAAAAAAAGGAGGTGCAGACAACCTAAAGAGATCTCTTGAAATTCTATCTTCAGCGGAAAGAAATATTTCTCATTGTCATTTTTGTTGCAACTTGTTTGTAGTATGTAAGTGCTTCCCAAGTGATGCTGAGGAGTGAGATCTCAAATAGACTTTTGAGTTTTCAGTCATTCCTCTTTCCTGAGAAAGATGTAGTCAAGAGTGTACTATACAACTGATGTTTTGCTTCTTGTCTTCCAAGTCAATGTTTAAAACTAAACATGAACTCTTCACTTGGTGTCCTGCTCTTCAGTGCTTTACTCTTTGTTATTTTGTAAGCTTTTATACTTTCACGTGCAAATGGAGAGAGGATTATGGATAAAAAGGCCATTCTTGTTTTGGTCAGCCATCATGGTCTATATCTGAACTCAATAAGTAGAGTTTAAAATCAGACTTGGAGAAAACTGAGGGGGTGGGGAGCTAGCTTGATTTTTAGAAGCAGCTCCTATATGGAGTCTTACATCCCAAAGTATGCAAGACACTTCAAGGAGAGAGGTTGCATGATAGCCAGGATTTGAGTCCAGTCTTACTTTGGGTATTCTGGTCATTGCAGGAGTTGTTAAAGGCATTAAGGCATTAAAGACTTAAAAAAAAAATGTTTTGTAGTAGTACATAGTACTACTACATGTACGTACTACATGTATGTAGTACATTTGTAATTTTTGGTACTGATATTTCTGTCCTACCAGATAGTATGATAGAATTAATACATAATAAATAAATTTTATGCATGCTGCACACTAGCAAGGGAGTTCAGAGACCAATAAAAAAGTAAGATAGATTATTCAGGAAAAAAAGGAAATAGTAAGCCTTCCATTTTGAGTTAAAGAGGTGGGGAAGAAACACCATATTCTGGTTCACCTATAGTGGAACCATTCCTGGACTTCCACACTGAGTACAGTGGAATAGTTTTGAGCAAACATCCATATGATTAAGACCAGATTCTGGTGTGCTATATGCCTCTCACTCAAGTCATGAATGCTCTAAAAATACCACTGTTGACCTCAAACTAGCATATTAAGGTAAGGAAAGAATTTGGACTGAAATTGTACTCATCAAGATTTTTGTGCCATTTTTTTTATTGGTGAGAGACTGTGTTCCCTTCTCCCCTCCTCCCTGCATCCCCTCTCTGCTCCCTACCTCTTTAGGTTGCCATAGCTTTGATGATCACATGACCTCCAACCAAGAAGGAGGAAAATCCAAGAATGTTGTCAACCTGGGAGCAATCCGCCAAGGCATGAAGCGCTTTCAATTTCTCCTGAACTGCTGTGAACCAGGCACTATCCCTGATGCCTCCATTTTGGCAGCAGCACTAGATCTTGTAAGTCCTTCACTGATGCATTTTTCACCTACTGAGTCAGACTATGTGCATATGTGGTGGTCCATTCTTATTCACTAGTCATGCCCACACAGCATTTTGTGGGCAATATCAACTGGAGATTTAGTATCTATGGCTGGATGAGTATGCGGAAAAAAATGRATCTTTTTATTATATGGCTCCTCATAGCTAGATTATTACTAGCACATTTTTTTTTGTCAGACTTAAAATATTGCTCACAGTCATTCAGCTTCTTTTAGTATCAACACTAAGCTATAGGATAAAGAATGAAGACTGGCTAACTACCTGGAGAGGGATGGTAATTCCACTCAGGAATCTGGTAGTGTTAAATGAATTAGGCAGCACTGAGCTGTCAGTCACTGGAGCCAGTGAGTAAAAGAAAATACAAATATGAGAATTGGCAAGCTGTTAAATGCAAATACTACTAATTTGCAGGTCCACATCAAACAAGTGATGCAAATTTAGTCCATCATTCTTGAYATGGACTCTTCCACATCCCTCTGCTTCTTTGCCTTGCAGCTGCTCTTTTCTTTTTTGTTAACAGTCCCTCCAATCTCTAGAGCAGTAACTTTCAGCCTGTCATCATGGACCAGTGGGGTCTGTGAAGTGTTTTTGGGAGGATGTGGTAAAGACAGCTAAGGAAAGTCAATAACTTCTCAGGTGGTCTTCCACCTTCATAAATGTTTAGATGCAGACTGAAGCAAGTTGACAGCTGCTGCTCTGAGGCCATCTGCCTTCTCTCTGTGCTTTTGTGTCCACAGCTCTCACATATCTCATCATGGTACCTTTTGCTTACAAACATTCTTTTTTTTTGCTTACATTCAATTTTTTTTGCTCACTGCTGGTGTTACCAGGCCCATGGACTTTCCCATTCCGCTAGTGCAGTGCCGCTGTGCCTTTTTCAGGTCTGGGGAGGATTGACTCTTTGTGCACTACCACTGTATACATTCTGCTTAACTTTGCACCCCTAGGCTGCAAGTCCAGTCTGCATTAATACTGCCTGAAAGTCACTGTTGCGCTCTGTTCAGTCAGCATTGCTGTTTTGACTGGTACCCATCTATCTTCCAGCAGCCAGTGGTCTTCACTAGTGGCTATCTTTCCTGTTGGCACTGGTTGGCCTTSAGGCTGACAGCTGTGGAAATGGTGGCTCATAGAAAAGCCTGTCTTTCTCACCCTCAGGAGTGGTTCCAACCAGCGAGGGTTGTCATGAGCTGGGAAGGTTTCCTAGAGAGGCAGTCACTTCTTCTGTGCGTGCTGCACAAATGCGACTTTATTCTCCRAGATTGTCATGCTGCTACCCTGTTGTGAAATCTAAATTATAAACACACAGTGTGTGAGGTGTRTGGGTAGAGAGGAACTGGGATATGTCCCTAGGATCCCTGTGGGGATGTGTTATTCTGGGTATACTGATAAAACAGACTGTAAATCATGGCTTGGCAGTGATGTGCCTGTTGCCTGAAAATACATTTTTTAGTTTTTAAAATGTGCCACATACTTGAGCTAAAGGTCAGCTTTCCTTGTGCCCATGTGTAAAGTCAACTACAAAGTAAGTGATGGTAGTGAACTTCTTGAATGCCCTTCCTGACCGCCGGAGCTGACTTCCAAAGGCAATTTCACAGTTTTATTTCCCACTGAATGATGCAGAGGACTTYGGTGGGGGATTGAATTGTAAAGGTACCTGTTTGTGGCCAGTACACATGGTAAGAGGGCATCCTTCTTAAGGCTGGATATAGAATCTGATTTGGATATGGTATTTATATGTTACTCTGCAGTAACTCATTTAAAATAATTAGAATAGAAATGTTTATAGTCAATAAAATAGAATTGATTTCAATGTAGCTTCTGCAAATAGGAATATGTTATGTAAAAAGTATATTATATTGAATTCCTTACAAACAARTACTTTCATGTGTATAAGTCACTAGAGAAAGTTTTGGGGACTTCAGCAAAATTCTCAAGCTAACTTGAGTAGCTTGCCCCATTAGAGGATATGCGTCAAGTAGATATATGTGCAACAAAGCAGAAATTATTAACAGCAGCTGGAATACATAGATACCTTCTACATTTATAGTCTGTCACTGTGTACTCCTTGTAACAGCAGCATTCTGAGAAAGAGACAATTTAAACTCCAATCTGTCATTTCAGTGACCATGAACTAGACTCTCTGTTTTCTAATCATATTGCCTACACACATTCTCTGAACTGACAGAGCTGCTGTATGTAGTCATCTGATTTTGGAGGTTAGAGTGTTAATGGGAACTCAAGCACCTGAGCTCAGAATTTTACATGGCTTGCAGCTAAAGATGGAGGAAACCTTTTAATTTCAGTTTGGGTAGACCTCTTACAAGTACCTGCTCAGCTGATATTTTGTCTACAAAGGATTGGGAGTATTTGGAAGTTAAGTCACATGTACTGTAGATTTCAAAAGGTGACAGTTTGTCATTTTTCACTGTAATGCTAATGACAGTGTATGCTATAATGGAAAATGATCCCATTTTATTTCAGTAGGCCATAACCAACAGAAAATATTTTGTTTTTTTAACTTCTGTTTTCAAGCTTTTGAAATATTGTTGAAGTCGGACTTGATGCAAATTAAAAACTCCTTAAGTCATTTTACTTGGCCTAGTTGCTATGGCAACCTTTGAAAACATAAAGGAAAGCAGCTGTAATTTCAGTTCTTCTGTAAGCTTTTTCAGGATGGTTTTTCACATTTTCACAAGAAATTTCATTCTTACAATAACCTGAAGATCTTTGATTAGTCTAGATGCTTATCCCACAGATTTGTCACACTGATTTAAGGGAATGATTAAAACAAAGGCTGCATCCTTTGTGAAGGTAATGATTTATTTTATTTATAAACTGGCCTTTTGAGAAAATATGTAGGGACATTCTTGTTTGAAATTTGTAAATTTACAAGCACTTTATGGCTTAGCAAATATCTAATAGCAGTTTAAAATACTTTGCAGACAGTTTGATCTTTATGTCACCACCTGCAATCCAGATATGGTAATAATAAAATTGAATTTCTTTACCTTTATAGAAGAAACCTTGGAAGTTGAAAGGCAAATGATATGGTATCCCATTCTGTGGTCAGATTGCTGCCCAGAGTTCCAATAAACCAGTGTCTGGCCTGGCAGAAAAATACTGTTATAAGTATCATAGAATAATTTATATCAAAAGAGATCTTCAGAAGTCATCAAGTCTAGCCCTCTGCTAAAAACAAGACTTAATTATAATTAACTTTCTCTGGGCATCCTCTTCCTTTATTTGTTCACTCTCRTAGTAAATTTTTTTTAACAAAAATCTCACTTCAATTTCCCATGTTTCAGCTTGGCTTTGTTGCCTCTTGTCCCATCACTGTGCACCTCTTACAGAAAACTGGAGTCAGACTCTTCTAACCTCCAGTTGGACCTGGGTAGACTGCAACAAGGTCTTCTTTTAACCTTTGTAAGACTGTACCAAACCAATTATCTCAGGTTGGCTTCCAATGTGATGTTCTCCATTCCCCTGACCGTACTAGTGGCCCTCAGACCTCCGCATCCTTTTCTGTGGAGTGCCTGCTAGGACAGTCATCTCTAAGCTTTTACTGTTGCAAGGGCATTTTATCTCACTTCTAAGATTTTGCATTTGCTTATGTTTAACTTCATGAGGTTCTAGTCATGCATGTCCTCAGCTACTTCTCATGCCAAACTTACTTTATGACTAGATATCAACTAGCATCTTTGACAGTACTTGTGTTTGCTTTATTTAGTTTCAAAGTAAGTTACTGGTGTTTTGCCTTTTTTTTTTTTTTTCCTATCATGAAGATATTGGACCATTAGAAATGCATTTTTGTTTAAGGTGCCTTGAAGAGGATAAGGAAGGGCACAAGAAAATTACCACTGGTAAATTGGTCTCATAAAATTCATTGTCCTTGAAGAGAAAGCCAGACCTAAAAGCTCTTTGGTCATAAACCTCTCCAGAATCAGGTGTACTTGGCAGTAATGTCACGCTATAAAATCCCAGATTCATTCTGCATGTGCTCCCATTGAAGTCTTTACCTTTTCTGTTGCGGCTTGTTGAAAAGCTTCAGCGGGAGTCCTTAAAATATTGTTAAGAAGGTAGATTTTTATTCATGGAAGTTTATACAGTGCAAGAACAATTTCCAAACAGCAAAGTGATATGGTAGGTCTAATACAGAAAGTAGACTTTTGAATGGTTTCCTATGCAGGGGCAGTCTTGTGAGCTTATTGCTGCTGTGCAGAGTTTTGACAGTGACCATGGTAACTTGTGTTCTTTTCAGCTATGTATCGCCTGCCTGATTCATTTTTCTGCATTTGTGATGTGTTTCTCTGTGGTGTGAATCCATCCCTGTCCATTCTGTCACATCTTCATCTTTCTCTTGCTGCTGCTTCAGGTTGCTCTGAGCGTCAGGTAAGCAATGACAGGGAACTGGTTCCCTGTGATGTTGAGAACATCCTGCTTCACGCACAGGGTCTTTTAACTGGTTTTGATTTTGGAACTCCTGTATCAGAACACTTTCTTCCTGCCCTCCGTTCTACATATCCGCTTTTAGTATTTAAGTGTTTCCATAACCTTTTTAACATGTGTCTTTACAGGATTCCTGTATGGTAAGCAATTGTGACATTATTGTTAACTAAAATATTAGACTAAGGCTGCAGCTTCATCTTCTGAATGTTTACATGTCTCCAGGTCTAGATATAAAGTTTTACTCTCTAAAAATAATCTCCTCACTTACCTTGTGTCCATATTTCATGCAGGCAACAAGTAGTTTGTGATGGTTTTCCCAAGTGTTGGGTAAGGAGCTTTGTTTCTAGCTATTGCTGAGAGTCTGACTTTGGATTTCTGCCTTCCTGCTCGTGAATTGGGTTAGAATCTCAGGCCAATTGTAATGTTATTCAGGAGAACTGTTAGAAGATATTTTCTTCCCTCATTTGAATAAAACATGAACAAAAACTGCAACTGGATGCTTCATAAGAAAGCAATTAGCATATATGTTAATACAAACCAAACTTTTCTTCTTTTGCTCAGTCCTCTAGAAAAGCATAGCTTTTTTTTTCAGTCCTGTTAGTAGATGCATCTGACTAGAGATGTCTATGTGCTGTAGAATTTCCTAAGGCAGTTCCCAGRCCTTTGGATTGTTGATTCAAAATTTAATCCTTTGAACTCTGTTACAGGCACTGTTTAGTAATTTCCACTGCTCCCCTGCAAATAATCAAGACTGTCAGTTCAAATTCTTGTATCTAATGCTGAGCTTAAGAACTAMAGTGTCTAGTACTTGATATGAACGATGAAGCTAGGCCAGTAAAATTTTGTTGATTTAYGCCAGTAAAACCAGATTTACACCTCCTTATCTGATAGCTATTAGTACAAAACATTTCCCTTTGTAATTTCAGCAAGTCTTTGTTCAAACTTCTAACTGCAAAGTTGTAAAAGCAGGAATTCATCATGACATGCAAAAGCTAAGATTCACAGGCCTAAACTGGTGTTTATGCTAAAGAAACTGTGACACAYTCCTGCAGTAAGTGTCAGCTGCATGCTTCTTGTTTTCATAGTTACATGATTTCTGAAAGTAAGGTTTATAGAGAGATAATGAAATAGAAAGCTGTTTATGAAGTGGCGCTTTTTGCCCTCTAGTGGCTGGATTCTGTAACTGTTGAGTGTTCATACATGTTGGTTTTAGCACCCAATATGAGACTCATGCACAGAGGGCGGAGATCCTTGTGTCAGACTCCTATGGGGAGATTGCTTAGCCTGTGTGACTCCGTGGCAAGCTCGTGCAGCAGTCAAACCTCTAACATTTGGAGAGCTTTTTTGAATATGTTYGTATTTAAAGTGATTTTTTGCAAACATTTCAGGAAGCTCCTGTGGTGGCGAGGGCAGCCCTATTCCTTGAGTGTGCCCGTTTCGTTCACCGCTGTAATCGTGGCAACTGGCCTGAGTGGATGAAGGGCCACCATGTGAACATTACCAAGAAAGGCCTGTCCCGAGGACGTTCTCCTATTGTAGGCAACAAAAGGAACCAGAAGCTGCAGTGGAATGCAGCTAAACTCTTCTACCAATGGGGTGATGTAAGTGTTTGGTTCTCATTTACTCACATTCAAAAATATAGCAAACCGTAATCATAACTAGGTCATGCATAGAATTACAATGCTGGTAAAACTGGGAATCGCAAGTCTCCTTCAAACTAGCACTTTAGAACCTGTCAGGATCAGCCGGTCTCCCAGCAGAAATGGACTTTTTAAAGCTGTGACACTGGCCACTCTTGTTCAGCTTTACAGTTYATTTGGTGCGCTGGCCTGGTTCCAGCACTTGTCATGTGGGAATGCCTAATGAAAAATCTGTATGAAAAGCATCTATATGATGTTACCTCATTTTTTTCCCAGTTTTCAACTATATTTAGCCTTGTGTCGCTTGAGCTAGAAGCGATGCTGTGCATTTAGTAACCAGAAGTTGCTCTCTTCACTGTTCCATCTCTCTTTGAACCCAGGCCAACAGTTAACCCTTAGCACCTTTTGGCAAGGAATTCCATGGTTGTGCTACATCATGTGAAGAACCATCTTTTGTTTTAAACCTGTGTCCTTCAAGTTGCATTGGATGCCTTCTTTTCACAATCTCTTATAATATATGAATTAGCCATTTATACTTTCTACCTGTTCAGTGCTTATTGCAAGTCATTTCATATAACTGGAAATAGTGGGAGAAGTTCCTTTTATCTTTATGGTACCAGATATGTAATATATGTCTGTCTGAAAGTGAACTTTATGCTTCTTACTTCTTTTCACAAAACCAGTGATCTTTTATAGAGWGAGTCCTGGGCCATAGGAAAGAAAGAAAAAAAAAAAAAAGACCAGAGAAGGAATCTTGCAAGGAATCTTGTGATTTTTGGAAACTTTTAAATCAAGAAAATTCACTTTTCTCTCCCATTTTCTTTGCCCTCCTGTTTCGCTTTCCATGTTTAGCAAGAAGTATTGAGTTTATTTAGTAACCTACAGGTTCACAGGTGACTGAGATTGGCAACTATTTGCATCAGCTTTGAAGTGCCCTAGCAGAGAAGCATTCTTCCTGCTAACACACTCTTGTCTGTAGCTTTGCTTGCAGCATAAGTGAGGGCTGTTTACACACTGATAATGATGCTGGTAAACAGCCACAAGTGAGCAGTCAAAATTCTTGTGGAGAATGCAGCTGCATTTGTTGGAAATCCACCTGTGCTCTTATGTAGATCTCCTTTACACCACTACCATTGTATCTAGCAAGCTTTCCTATGCATACTATGGACTCCTTGGAAAGTACATCAAGGAGTTACTGCTTAAAAATGGAAACATTTCCAGTCGGCATACAACAGTTTTATGGAGGAAAGAGAGAATCATTGCGGGCTTCTTAAGTCACACACTAGTTTCTTGAACATRTATATATACACACACATACATATATATATGCTTTCTCCTTTCCCAACCACAGGCAATCGGCATCCGCCTCAACGAGCTGTGCCACGCTGAGAGTGAGAGCCCTGCCAACTTGCTGGGTCTCATTTATGATGAGGAGACCAAGAGGCGCCTGAGAAAGGAGGATGAGGAGGAAGACTTTTTAGATGACAGTAAGGAGACTCCCTTTACTACAAGAACCCCCGCTTGTAAGAACCTCTGCTTTAGGAGCACTTAATTTTTCTTCTATTTTCATCCTTCTGCCACCCAGACGTATTTTCTAGTCCCTCACCTCCACCTCAGCTTCTTCCCTKGTGATTTCCCTACTTGATTGTACAACGTAGCAGATAGGTAGCAGTATAGACTTTGAAAGAAAAGGGGTCAAAAACAGTGAGCTGCAATTCCTTTGTATCAGCAACTATAATTATAAGCAGGGCAATTGTTTATTTCTTAGGTCTTGCTATCACCTGACTGCCAAAAGTGACTGAGATTCTCATTCTTCCCAGTTATCCCTGACACACTATTTTGTAGGATCAACTCCTTTTCTGTTTCTTAATACTGAGGAGTCATCTCCCCACCTGATGTGAATTGGCACACTTCTAAAAAGGCTTTTAGATCTTGATTTCAGTATATCTGCCCAGTTCTCCAGCAGAAGCATAGCACAGTGTTATTAAAAAGTGATATAAAACACATACCAGTGTAGGTAAAGATAGTAGCACACATTATGTCCTCTCCAGACATCATCTGTACATCAGATATATGTATACATCTGTGTGCTGTAATGTACTGATTCCTGTGTACGTGACTGCTGTTCGCCATTGGATGTAGTGTGCTAGCACTGTATATGTATCTATGGGTCTCTTCTCACATTCTATGTTTATTCTTATCACTGCATAAAGGCCAATTTTGGGATAGAGRGGAGAGACAGAGCTCGAGATGACCTTGATGACCTTGAGATGGAGTACGGGGTCTAAGCTAGATCTCCATGGGTGCCATTATGTGGGGTGCCAGTGTTAGCAGGTGCATGAGTCTGGGTAGCTGCGCTAGATATCTGATCAGCCCTGAAGGGGACATATCCAAAATAGGGCTATGCACTGGAATTTTTACCTCCGCTGCACCATGGATGACTTTTGAAAGATGAAAAAGAACTGCATTGCTGTATCACCAGGTGATATCAGGCACTCCTAAGTAGATATGGAGCAACTTAGCAGAAAAGGCTAAGATGGGCAAACAGAGTAAATAGGCTGTAGTCTAAAAAAATTAGTAAAAGCTCAGGTATATTCTGAAAGCAGGAGTCTGAAGATAACAACTCAGCATTCTTTCTGAAGGTAGAGACACTTCCAAAAGCTGCCCAAGCCTGGAAAAGGTTGGATGGAGGAATATACACCATGCAGTTGGATATTGCATTGCCCCATGCATTACACATCTGTTTGGAAGTTAAAATTATTTTAGTTCCTACAAAGTTCATTATCCATTATGGGCAGTGTGTACACAGAAGCTAGTAAGTATCAGAAAATTAATCTACCTTTGATTCCTGCAGAGTTCCCTCAGAGTTCCTCAAAGATGATTACGGACTTGGAACATCTGCCCTATGAGCAAAGGCTGAGAGGGCTGGGCCTTTTAGGCTGGAGAAGAGAAGGCTGAGAGGGGACCTGATCAGTGTGTATAAGTACCTCAAGGGAGGGAGTGAGGAGGATGGGGCCAGCCTCTTCTCAGTAGAGGCCAGTGATAGAACTAGAGGAAAGAGCCACAAATTGAGGCACCAAAAGTTCCACAGGAACTTAARAAAGAATTTTTTGACAGTGAGAGTGACAGAACACTTGAACAGGCTGCCCAGAGAGGCTATAGACTCTCCTTCTCTGGAGATCTTCAGAACCTCTAGAGGTCCCTTCCAACCTTAAGCATTCTGTGATTCTATRATTTTGTTTGATTTGGACCATTTGTGAAAAGTAGCTAGATCAGATGTGGGGAAGGAAGCAAACAAAAACAGAAATCTCTCTCAAATGTGTATAGATGGTAATATCAGGCAATACTTAAAAATGGATGTGGTTAGTTGTTATCACATCTAATTTTTTTCTTTTTTTTACTTTCTGTTTGTTATCTCAAATAGTATTTTCCAAATTTGTCAAGTTTCAAAAAATGCTTCATGCTTTTCAAGCATTCGAATGGCATTAGAACATAATAAGGATTGCAAACTGTAGTGTTTTTGAAGCTGATTGTTTAGACTCATTTGAAGCAAAGACAGTGATGTGTGTGTTTATATTCAAGTATTTGATAATCCCTCTTTCTCTTCACATATCAAGGAACCTGATTTCAGAGGAAGCTGTCTTTTCCTGTTGTCAGAGTAGTGATTAATAATAGGCATAGTACCTCTTTGCTGGCTAGTCAGAACTCCATATATTTTGAGATATTTCTCTTGTTTTAAACTGGAGCTTTTTCAGAATTTCAGTAATTTGAATGCAAAAGGATATCTGCTTCTTGAGCTCTATTAGCATTGAATGAGAAAGCRTATAAAGAGTACTATAAAGTTATATTAATAGATACTTCAGTAACAATACACTATAGTGTGCTAGTACTATATTGTGGTGGTAAATACATGGATTGATTCCTTGATTCCTTAGTAGTATAGGAATCTAGGTTTTCCTTTCTTTAATGCAACTTGCATTGTGCACCATGTGTGAAATGTCCATCACCTCTTGGTTTCAGATGTTGCATTAAGTCCCTTGTTCATCATAGAAATATATTTTTTTGCAGGCACTGTGAACCCTACCAAATGTTGTTGTCCTTTTGCACTGAAAATGGCAGCTTGTCAGCTCCTCCTGGAGATAACCACCTTCCTCCGAGAGACCTTTCCTTACATGCCCAGGCCACGTACTGAGCCTCTTGTGGTAAGTAGGAAGACACAATAAATTGATTGATTTGCAACAACTAATTTTGTGAATAACAGTACCCATGAAATTTGATTTCCTATGGTTCCTTTTTATACAGATTTTCTTATGTCTAGTTATGTGGTTTAACACTACTTGAGCTTACTGTTTCGTGAAAGACACAGCCATTCAGATAATCTTCTGTGAAATGAGATTGAAAGTGACCAAGACTTCAGAGGTGATGAAAGCAGAATGAAATGAGGGTTGTATGTTAAACAAGCAGTGTGATCTTCTAAGGTTCATTTCCTTAGGAAATAAGGCTTAAAAAATTGCAAAAGAGGAATGAAAAGTTGCTTTTTTCCCATGTGAACCTAAAGAAAGATTTAGCTTCACCATTCTGTTTTTTATCCATTAGGATGACTGGTTTACTTACTTCCTCTTTTAAAGAGAATGGGGAAATAATGTTACAGACAATGGAAGCTGAAGTTCCAAGGGAGCAATTCTCGTTTATATTGCTGGTTTTGGGCATACTCACTGAGAAATTGGTCCTGAGTCATACCTGAACATTTTCTGTTCCATAGCTATTGAACACAGTCTTACAGGCAAYGGAGAATGTTGCATTTGTAACTGAAATAGCTGTAATCAGCCATTTTGAGTACAGTTTAGTCCATTTGAGGCTTGCTCAGCTGAGGGCATGAGCACCCCCAGACCTCTTTTTTCCATGAGATAAACAGTCGTGACTGAAACTCCAGCTAGAGCATTTTATTGAAGCAGGTAAAGACACCTCTACCACTACAGTAGCTCAGCTTAGGAAAGCTGTTTGAGGACCTACTTTTACCCCGAATGGCTTTAACATTCGTTTCACATCCTGAACTGTTACATGCATTTTAAACTATTTACATGAAAATTCAGGGTGCCAATTCACTCAGCACTGTTAACCAGGGGGATGTGTGGGTCTAGTTACTGACACCTATTATTTCTTCCATCCTGACTGTGTTTACAGCATAGCTGGGCATTCTGCAAACTCAAAGAGGGCCTGAATTTGAAAGTGTCAGGGTAGATGAAGAAACATATGGTAGAAATAAAGCCTCATCTGAGATGTTTCTTCATGAAGCTGCAACTCTGTGGTTGTAGGGAAAAGCAGTGGGACTTATGGTATTTGTATGTCTGTGTGATCTGCATCCTGACACAGGATCTGGAGAGCTGCAGGCTGCGTCTGGACCCTGAGATGGACCGGCACAGGTATGAAAGAAAGATCAGCTTTGCTGGGGTTCTGGATGAAAATGAAGATTCCAAGGATTCCTTGCATAGCAGCAGCCACACCCTCAAGTCCGAGGCTGGCTTCGAGGAGAAAAAAGGTTTGTCGGCACAAAAAGACTTTTGTATTCCCAGGGCTTGTGAAGTGGCGCTTGGTTTTATGTTTTCATTTGCATAAACTGTGTTAAAAAGCAGGCAGACATGATGCTGAGTGGCTTTTGGTAATTTCTGAGATGCTTCTGGCCTTCAGGATTCAAGATAGTAAATGTGAGAAGCAAAGACTTTAAATTTTATAAAACTCTTGCTGTGACTGAAACCAATTGAGAGCACGGCAATATTTCTAAAAAGGAAGATGCCTTATTTGAAACTCTCCGTGGAATGCTGCTAAAAGCATTGCTATTTGGTTCACTTAAAAATAATTCAAATGAGTTTTATTTATTTATTCTGATTATAATTCTTCATTTGGTGAAAGCCATAGATAAGCGAGAAGGTTGGGATCTTTCTGTGAAAGTCTTTACTGGTTTGGAAGTCATGGCAGCTAACAAAATCAGTGGTTGATCACTTTGTCTCTTAAATTCTTTGCTATCACATGAAAAAGACATACCTGTGTGGCTTTTGACAGCTAGCAGATTAATGTTATCAACATACTGTATACTGTACAAGCAAACCTTAAGCTCACTGTGTTTGCTGAGAATAGCAGATTGTTTCCATTTTAAGTCATCTCATGCAAAACTCACATACTGATGGTACAAGTGTTGCAATACAATATACAGTCATCATTAATATTTGCAATTAGCGGCTAAACTGCCAGACAGCTATTTGTAAATGTTTCTCCCTCATGAGTTTTCTAGGTGAACTGTTTAAATTCTGGCTCTTAATAGCTGCATAAAAGAGCAGATGTTTGAATGATGATTTTCACAGTTGTTTGAAAAGGATAAATGTTTGATGGTTGTTTGAAAAGGATGGAGCCTGTGGCTGATTATTCTTTAGGTATTATAGTGTGTATTAAGGATGTGTATTAAGGATGTATTAAGGATCCCTGATACCAAGGGACTTTGCATAAAGCCTGTGTTGTCTTCAACTCGGGTCCCAGCACAGTTATTAAAGAATTAGAAGTTTCTAAGATTTCAGTGGTGTAAAGCTGCCTCCAAAATTGTGTGCATCATGGAATAGGGGTAAACACCTCAGAGAGGTCAGCTGCATAGTATCATCTCAGCCTAGGCCTTCGTACCTTTGGCATACTGCTAGTCCAGAGAAGTACATGTCCTTATGTCTGATGATAAGATCAATGGGATAAGAATATCTCTTTGTGGATGAAGAACACTTTGATTTTTTTTGTTCAAGATTGTTACAGCCTTTATGTGAAATCACTTCTCAGCCTGTCAAGCAGCAATCCCATCCACTGAAATGTTAGGAGAATGGCTACAAGCTTGTAGTATAGCTGGAAAAAGATGTGGCAAGCCTCTAACTATCCCATTTTACTTAGAGACAGTGTTGACTTAGGCTTTGCTTCCACATGTTCCTAGCTTACTAGCATTACCCAAAATTGAGTTCTTTTTGCAAATRTGGTATTATTAATTTTCTGCATCCCAGTCCCTACTTAACTACATTTTTTTTTCCTAAACTTTCAGTTCAATCTTTTGCTCCCTTCTCTCTTTTCCCTAAATTGTCACATACTTTTCTTTAGTAAAGTTACCTCTTTATTTCAGTTCAGGGATGGGACAAGTGACTGTGGTTGGAAGATTTAATCCTAATATACATTAACAAAAATAATTTTGCAGTATTTTGGAAACTCGATAAATGCCAAATAATGCTATATTTCAAAATAATAATTATGTTCTTTTCTCTGACCACAGCGTGTTCTTCTGAGGATCTRCTTGGTCCAAACATAACAGATGCAAAGGTGCATCTTTTGTAATCTGCACTTGCTTAGATAAGAAAATGTTGTTGCGTGACTGTAACTAAATTTTTCTCACCTGCAGTGATAGGTYTCTTAATCTCAACCTCTTTGATAAGTACTAATCTGTTTCATTTCTTCCTGAATGTTAAAAACTTTACTCTTGTTGCTCACCCCAGGTGTGGCTTAACAGCTATCCAAAAGCTACGGTTTTTCTGTCTAGAATCTGCTCCAGGTAGGTCTGAAATATAGATAATTAAGTTAGGCAGGTACAGGCTGTCAGAGGACTGTATATATTTTTTGGATACTAAAATGGAATTCTACAGACTTTGAGAAATGTAGTTATGAGCGCTAGAATAGTTTTGTGTCTGGAGGTGCTGAACAGCTGTACTGAGTTCGATCTGAACCGAATGCAACTGGTAGTGATGGCCAAGGGACTTGGAGGGAGGTTCTGCAGTCGCTTGATAGTAATTTGCCCAGCTGACTTGCAAGCACTGAGGAGTATCTCTCAAAACCGATCCTGCTATGTTTGGCCAGGATGTTAATTAGTCACCAGCATTGGGAGTGGGGATTGGGTTCTGTAAGAACAGGGGACTTCTCAGGAGTCAAGGCATGTTTGATTTTTTTTTTTTTTTTTTTTTTTTTTTTTTTTTTTTACTTTTTTCCCCCCCTACATCAGAATACAAATCTTTTGAAATATTTAGCCTGCCCCTTTTACCTAAAAAGTTGTATCGTGTTCAGTCACAACCACACACCAAAAAGGTGATCAGTCACACATGGCCTTGGGTGATTAGACCTGCAGTACAATGACTGAGTGTTGCAACATTTGGACTGACATGCTGCCATGTACTGCCTTTGAACTAAGAGGAGAATGAAAGTGCAAGCGGTTGGTGCTTTGAACATTGAATCATTTCATGTTTGTGCTCATCAAAAATGCAGAGTGTCAATGGATGTTGTTAATGCCTGAAAGCTGCTGCTTTGTCTGAAGGAGAGGATCTACGTGCTCCTGTTTCCTCTAAAGCATTCTCATGATGAAGAGTAACATGCAGAGACACGGATTTATGCAAATCTTACTTCAAAGAAGTCATGTGTGCTAACCTCATGAAGCAGACTACACTTCTGCAGTTACACGTGCTGTGTGAATAAATAGTTGATCCTACTTCAGAGCTCAGTGGTGTTTACAGAACCCAGGCCCACAGGAGGATAGGTTTGTCCATGATGCCTTGCTATTTCTTGGGATTCAGCCGTCACTCCCTAGCAAGAGGTCATCCTGCACTAATGTAAGCCCTAGGGGCTGGCAAGGAAAACTGCAATTTGCACCCATTGGACAGATTCTGTTTCTTGGCAGGTGTTGATTCAAATGGGTGTGAATCATAGGTTTTTCTTGTCCGCGTTGTGGGTTTCTGTTAGAGCAGCTGACTCTACTTGCTGGTGGTTGAACCAGGGCTAAATCCAAATACAGACAAGGCCAGAGGTAAAGTACCAGATCGCTGTGAAAGGAGATTCAGGACACTTCTATGAAACATCCTTTCTGCTGATTGACAGAGCTGCATTGGCAGTGGCTTTGGAGGGAGCCTCTGACCCTATTCCTTGGTAGAAGAGAAGGTGCTGCAATACAAGCTGACAGCAAAGGATCGGGAGGGAAGGGAGGGCCAGGAGATAATATATATATTAAATGGGGAAAAATTAAGGGGAAAAAAGTCCTCTTTTATTCTTTTAATACAGTTCCCAGCAGGAAGATCAGGATAGGAGGCTCCCGCTTGCTCCAGATTAAAGGAACCCGCAGTTTCCGGGTGAAGAAGGGGGGTTCCCTGTCCAGCATTCGCCGGGCCGGCAGCCTAAAGAGCACCAAGTTATCACGGCAGGACTCAGAGTCTGAGAATGAGGAGCTGCAGCTGTCCCACAGCAGGGACACTGTCACTGATATAGGTAACTTAGACGAGTGGGTGGAAAGGGAGGGAATGACTAGGCAGGATCTAAATCCTTGATGCGATTGCAGCAGAACTAGAAATGACAACAGATCCCCACCCCAGTGAGTCTGGAAAAAGCCCTCGAGTCCTCTTCATGGGCTGCCTGAGCTAGAGCCTGGGAGGACCAAARTTGAAATCCTGCCAGATGCAGAGTTGGTTCCGTCCACAGGTTGTCAGTCTGGAGCTCCGTGTTAAAGAGCATGAACTCTTGGAATGCTGGTGTCTGCCAGCCAAACAYAGGCTGTCTTTAGGGGTGCATGTGTGTGTGTATACATGTATATGCACTCACATGCTCCTGACTAAATCATTAAGTGAAGTCACATGCACATATGATATTGTCCATAGTAACTGACAGGCTTAATGTATGTATGGATGTGTGCTTCATATTTATGATGTCATAGGCATGTCATATGACATATATGCTATTTATATTCCTATATGTAGAACACAACATTTATGTACATGCTACTATCTTTCTACATATTGGGATATATATATATATACACATACACACATTTTTACATTTTAAATATGCTTTCTTTAATCTTCAGTAGTTGAGTCCTGTATATTTATCTTCTGGAAATCACATGCACATCCCATCAAAAGAGTTTTAAAATAAAAATTTAAAAGTAAACAGGCTCCCCTTTTAAGAGGTGTTAAGCAGAAACTGAAGTATAGCAGCTGAAGTAACTTAATGGTCATTTTTATATTGCCCAAAAGTTCGTTCAGTAGATAAAGAGAGAGAGAGGGTTTGCCTGTTCTGTAGACTTTGGCAAGTCACAGTTCACTTGAAGAAGAAAAAGAAAGGACTAATCAGAATTAGTAACCCAAATGTTTATTAACAGCATTAACATTAGAATTACAGGAAACCCAGAGATGATGAAATGGCTGTAGGAAACACAGGGATTAGTGTAGATTCCAGAAAAAAATGTCCTTTAAGTTTTTTAGAGTTATCATGTTAGAATCAGGATTTTTTTCCCCTTTAATTCCCATGTTGTTAGCTGTGTCAATGGGCACTGAGCAGTAACTTTGCTCATTGGCATTTCTAGTTGGATGCCCCTTCTGGAGGGATTTTTGTTGACATTTTGACCACAGAGCCCAGTCAATGCAGATCACTAAACCAACTACTTGCAGCATATAAATGGTGCAATGAATTTGCTTCCTGTTGGTTATATTTTACTTGCTCCCCTTCTATTAAAGGAAAAAAAGTGAGGAGGGATAAATGATTGCTACTGAAAAGATGGCCTGTGAGCCACATATGAGAGGTTCTTATAATTGTCAAGCCAGCACAAAACAACAATTGGTGAGGGGTGTCCAAAAGCAGTCTTTCCAGTGTGGCATATTCTGTGTACTCTGATCTGTTTCCACGAGGCTGGCCTGGCTTACAAGTGCTGTCCCTAGGCTTTAAGCACRTAGGGAACAAGAAAGCAAATGCCTTTTGGGTATTTTTCTTTTGAAGAAGGGAGCCCTTGGAGCGCGAGCGAACCTAGCATTGAGCCCGAGGTGCTGAGCAACACAGGCACAGAGGAGAACTATCATCGGAACATGTCGTGGCTGCATGTGAGTACTGGTCACTGGCACTGCTCTTGAGGCTGGTGGTTTTAGTAGGAAACCTTTGTGCTGCCAAGGATCTGCTCAGAATCTCTGTTTTYGTGATGTAGAATCAAAGATCTGAAGCACAAGCAAGCTGCAACCTTTGAAAACTCAATGTTTGCCAACTGCAAGTATCTAAAATAGAGAAAATCTAGAGAGTTTTTGTCTTGCTCCCTCTGTCCATTTCATGTTTTTAATTTATGAGAGACCATTTCTCACTAGGCTTGCTGGGACAACCATGCTTTCTCAGCTGAAAAGTTTGTCTGTTTCTGTATTTTATTTCCAGCATGGCTAGTAGCGAATAGTTCAGGAAGATAAATGGGTTATAGCATGACCTTGTCTCCCTGTTTCTGCTAAGTGGTATTTTAGGAGCTACTTGGTCTGGGAGTTATATTGTAAGCACTGTGTTTAATAGTTATTAAAATATTTTTCCTCAGCAAGTTTTTCTAAGGCTTTTTTGAGCCAATTTATATTTTTTTGTCTCCATGAAATCCTATGCCAATGAGCTTGATTATGCACCTTGTGAAGAAAAATATCTTCAGAACATTTTATTTGATTACACTGAGTGCCTTCTATAACAATTCCTAACCCAGCAGAGTCTTGAGTAGTTTTGACTCTGACACACTTGTGTCTGGTGTTACTGTCTGTGCAATTCACTGTCTTGGGGAGGGAAGGGTTATTACCTCCATTTTGCAAGGTGAAAAACTGAGACACACGTGCAGGGACATACCTACTCTGCTTAAGAAGTAGTGTAAAAAGTAGTGCTAATGGATCCAAGTGGTGCAGAACTGCATGAATATGCCTTCTGCTTTTGGAGTTTAGCACTATAAATGTGCTTTGCTCAGGTGCTTAAAGAAAAAGTAATTTCCCTACCTAGCAGTTAAGATAGGACTTGGTGCTTTTGCTTGGTGTGGGAGATTGTATGGATTCATAAAAATGAGGCATAAACTGGAGGAAACTTGAACTATTTCTCTCACTTTGCATGTGATTAGCCTACATAGGAGAAAAGAAGATTTGAAAAATAGCCTGCTGCACTTAATACCACACAAGCACCAACATTGCATGAGAATTTTCTTTTTGCTCATTGGAAAAAAAGCATGGGTGAATGGTGACTAAAACTGCAACAAAACAAAAGTCTGTTTTATTTAGTAGCCATTATAAACCACTCAGAAGGATTGCTGGTGCCAGTTGCTTCTCTGCACATACCAGCACTTCCTTTGTCTCACCTTCACAAGCCCTGAGCCTGATGTCCTCTCTCCAAGGCAGTGCRGCTGGCAAGTATCCAGCTGGGCCTAGAGAGAGGGGCCGTGCAGTACTGATCAGGTTTGCACCAGTTGCGCACTGGTGTGCTGCAGCACTGGTGGCTTGAGGGACTCCAGAGTGACTGCCACATAATGCGAGTCAGGCAAAGGCAAAAATTCTACATATGCTGCACAGATTTGTGGTTTCTTTATTTTTTTTTAAACATAAATATTTGCAGTTGGCATTAATGTACCTCACTTGAGGGAGCAGGGAGGTTTCAGCTGCACAGACAACAAAAATAAGCAGTTGGTGGAGTAGCCTCTTTTTGGTGTTTTTGACTATTTCCCTACCAATTTGTGAGTTAAAGAGGTTTCAAAAAGGCCAGTTATGGTTTACCTAACAGCTTGTGGATGCTGTCTGTTTTCTTTAGAGTGCTACACTGTGATGATTTTTGTGTGTCACATGGAGACCCAAGTATGAAAGAACTGTTGGCCTGAGCCTCCTCTAGGAGGGAACCCATTGAGTTATATGCAGAAGACAGTCACTGAAGTGTAGATCTATTCAAGGCTGGTTTTAGTTATTTAGTTTAAGGGTAGTATCAGTGTATCTACAGCAAAGCAGGTCTCAGTCATAAATGCCCAGATATTTACCATATCTCTTAGAGTGGTTTTGCAATACTCTGCTGCCATATGACAACACTTAGTAACTGAGTAGTAACAGAGCCAGCTGATATGAAGCTAGGCAGATGGTCTCTCCAAGATGATCTCCTCTACAAATACAGTGAAGGAGGCAAATACATACCAACTGACGCAGCTTGCTCCTATTTGAGAGCATGTCAGGATATTTCTCTTCCCATTCCTCAGAGGAAACTAACCCCAGAACCTGCCTGGATTTGCTGCTTACTCATGATGATTGAGCTGTTGATATTTTCCAGTCCAGTCGTTGTCTCAGGGATACAGCAGCTTATCTGCAAATGGAGGGAATACTGTTTCTGYGAGCCTTAGTCCTGCTGCCAACCAATATATAAATTTACAGCAACTCTACTCTGACTGTTTTGTTAGCACTGATATTTCTTTAGCCAAATGATGCATGTTTATAAACTACTTGCAAGTATGGAGCTCAGCACAGCCAGCGTCACCTTTTGGAAAAGCTGTGTTGACTCCAACAGTAGTTAGCTTGACTGTCCCTGTCACTAGCTGCCCTATGTACTTCTCTGTAATTTCTATAGGTAACACTCCTTTTTTTTTTCCTCCCCCCCTTCTCCTTTCAAGGTTATGATTCTGTTGTGCAACCAACAAAGTTTCATATGTACCCACATTGACTACTGTCACCCCCACTGCTACCTCCATCACAGCCGGTCCTGTGCTCGCCTTGTGCGCGCAATCAAACTCCTGTACGGGGACACTGTGGACTCTCTCCGGGAAAACAGTACATTGAACAGTGTGTCAAGAGGCAAAAAGCAGAAGGAGGTGAGTAGATGACAAAAGCAGGATGTTCTTTGTTCTTTTTGTCCAGGCAGGACATAATTGTCATCAAGGAGTGGATAAGGTACTTAAGTACGGTTCTTTCATGGCAATTGGAACAGTGTGTTTCACAAATGCAGCTCTGCTGTAACAAACTATTAAATCATTTAGTATTATGAAAGACATGTAATCTGTATTGATTGAGAACAATCTTGGTTACTGCTAAGGGCACTTAAAAGCCTAAAGCCTGACCTTAATTTTAATGTTCTTCTATAGCCTCTATTTTTCAGCCCCTGGAGTCTAGTCTCTTTCTTAAAATGTTCCTTCTTGACAATTAATAAAAATATTTTTGAAGTCTCTGTAAACTTTTCTATAATTTCCATTCAGGTGTGAATTTCCAGGTCTGTTCTAAGAATTATATGCATTAGTTATACGTTTGTTGCTGCTTTAATCTTTTATAGTTTAAAGAAAAAAATATTAATGCAAATTTTGCGAGATAAATCATCTGTGCGGCTGGGCCTGTTAGAAGGCAGGCTACATCCATGCTACTGGACAACTACTAATCTACAGAAGTTCCTCTTGTACATTATTTCCTCCTTTCCCAAACTCTAAGAAATTTAAATTTGAATTTCTTTTTTTGTTTGCTTTTTCCAGTGCTCAGACAAGTCATGCTTGAGAACTCCCTCTCTGAAAAAGAGAGTAATCGATATCAACTTGGAAGGGAAGAAGGACTCTGGAATGTTAAAATACATTCGGCACCAGGTATTGACTAGGTCACGTGCTTGTTGGAAGGTTGGTGCTTAGATGTCAGGTTGGATTTCAAGAAGAAAAATGTATATGGAACTCTGAGCCTCTCTGAAGGAAAGAACTGATATTCCTGCATATCAGTGCAGCCCTGCATATTTCCCCTAGCTGAGTAACGTTAAATTTAAGCCTCTTAAGATGGCACTTGTCAAAGAAGCCATTAAACACACAGCTCCATTCAATGGTAATCACTATTTCTGGTTTCCTGTAGACAAATATGCATCAAATATTAGGTCTACAAAAATAAAAAAAAGATCCCCAAGTAGGGTTACAGATAAGCTGTCAGTTTACAGCTAGATGAATTAGTTTCTTTGTCCTTTCCTGCTCAGTGTTCCTCAAGAAGCACAGGACTGTTAACAAGACTGTCCTGTGTCAGTCTGCAAGACTTTCATAGTTACTATAACAGTGTGTATGTACCACCCTAGAGGACTTTTGCTTTCTTTTTGATATGAGTGATGGTAATATGACTAGCAGCAAGCTCAAGAAAGTAGTTTGCAAACTGTTCTGTTTTAGTGTAGTTTGAGAGCAATGTTCTTTTATGGAGCATTAACTAAACAGCTAAAATCAGAGATTAAGAGTGGATAATCTGCAGTCCAAAGCCAAGGTGAAATTGCTAACTGTATTATTCAGTGTATATAGTTTGCACAGCTCAGTTCTGAGCCCTGGCGTTGATTTTTGCAGGTAATGAGCCTCTCCCCTGCACCTTTGTCACTGCTAATCAAGGCAGCTCCTATCCTCACAGAAGAGATGTATGGGGACATCCAACCTGCAGCTTGGGAGCTCCTGCTCAGTGTGGATGAACACATGGCTGGAGCAGCAGGTAGGGGAATGAATGCAGTTAGGGGCTGCCCTTTCTGCACACCTCACAGCAGGTAACAGGACCTTGCACGCATGCTTTGTAGCRGAGGAAGTCTGAATGATGTCAAGGTTTTTAGCGGGGGACTATGTAGTTTTGGAAGACCCTTGCATGTTTTTGTGCTGTGTACAAAAGAGCTAATCAGATGGGTCAGGAAAACAATTTGTCAAGCCCTGATTGCAGAACATGATTAGAGAATAAGCAGAAATGATATTTATGTTTAAACTGGCTTTATAAGCAGAACAAAAACAGTGTTTTAATCTGTCCACATACTTTACTGAAATATTTAGTATTTCGCCTCCTGGAAGTTGTTAGTACCAGCTGAGACTTGATATAAAATCCAAGAAGGGAGATGAGAGTGGAAATGTCACAGCTCTTCTGCTGTGCTGAAAGAAAAAAATGCCATGTTGCAAGGAGACAGCAGTGTTGCTCAATGAACAGTCTTGGTATTYGTCTTTATTTTACATTTTTGCTTGGTACTAAATTGTGCAGTTTGTATTTGTTGGTGACACAAAGCTGAGAGGCAAAAGAAGATCAGAATACCATATACATGTGAGTATATTACCTTGAAAAGGGAATTCTAGAAATGAARTTACATTTCTAATTACAACGTGTAAGATTTCAGCCCTGACTTAAGTTGCTTTCATCAAAGAGGAGTGAGAACAGGCAATGGTGCATGCTAAAAGGGACTGCTGTGTTAATGTATGGCAGCGCCATCTACTGCCTCCTTGCAAGGCTGGTTTTGGGTTAGTGAAGCCTGTCAGCATRCCCCTCACTTTTAAATCAGACCTACTAAGATTTGACATACTTGCACTGAAAAACACCAAAGAGTACAAAATTTTCTGAGCTGATAAAACAGGAGGGTCCTTACAGATCTGTAACTGAACTTAGGGGCAGRCCTAAGAGCATTTTAAGTTGAAAGCTGAACCCATGTAGTGAAAGAGCAGCCTTGTTTTGCAGATGTTCATACTGCCCCCATCAGCACAACTCAATCTTGGTACTTCTTAATAAGCAAACAAGATGGCAAATGTCATCTTTCTACTAGGGAAAAAGAGCTCCATAATCTAGAGCAACTGTCTCCAAGGATCTATGGTGAGTTAGTGGTCTAAATTTTGATCACCCAACTCCCACAGCACCACTATTCCCGCTGCTCTCAATTCCTGCTCCTGCCCCACAGATATCCATTTAAATTATTTGGCCTCCATGGGTTTGGAGTTGTCCTATGTCTACTTATACTCAAATATGCTCRAATGAAATAGCTATGGGCCGGCTCAACTTCTCTTCTGTTGCTTTGCCATTTGATCTGGTCCTTTTTTCTACCAATTCATAGCAGCTCCATTTTTCTCTTAAAGGCAGCCTGTGATCACTGCATGGTGTCCAGCTGGTTAAGAACATTTCTTTTTGATTTTACCCCATAAAAATTGGCAAGCAAGTCCTGTTAGGGCACTGCCTCCCACWGTGAGAGGAAGGCTGAGCTTCTCTTGATTCTACCTTTATTAATCGTTACAGAAGTCACTTAGAAGTGAATCCTTGAAAGCTGAACAGTATTAACTTTGTTACTCCAAGAGATGCTTGTTACTTTAAATTGGCTGAGATTTTAGTGAGAAAAGCTGTATTTTATTTTAAAAGCAAGCATGTCAGAACCTTTTGCAAGCATCACATATAAGACTGAAAGGCCCCCAAAGATGGAATCTAACTTACTTGATTTCATGAAGCAGTACAGTTTTAACAGCAGGGCTGATAAAGTACTGATCTCATTTTTGGAGTCAAGGTTTCTTTTTGGTGTGGGGGTTTGTACAACTGCAGTTTTTATCTGCCAAATAAACATACTAATGGAGAAAACAGATGATCAGATGTTGTCTCTTTGCAGCTGCCATGTTCCTGCTGTGCGCTGTGAAGGTGCCAGAGGCTGTTTCTGACATGCTGATGTCCGAATTTCATCACCCAGAAACAGTGCAAAGRCTGAATGCCATTCTCAAGTTTCACACACTCTGGAGGTTCAGATATCAAGTTTGGCCGCGGATGGAAGAGGGAGCACAGCAGATCTTTAAGGTAGGTGAGACGCAGGAAACACGATGTTGCCATTGTAGCTTGCCTTGTGGAATCAATGTCTTGTGGCTTGCTGCCATGAAATAATCTCAAAATCAGATGAAGGGAAAAGCAGTGGTCTCATAAACACCAGTATAGGGGAAGGTGATGTCTAGAATTCTTTTGTAAAATGGAGAGTGCAGTTGGGGCAGAGGTTGAAAAACACCAGTCATGGAAAGAAACCTATGCCCTACCTAGTCTCTTACAATGTAGTGAGATACATAGTTGGTATAATTTTGCAGAGAAAATTACTGTCTTGGGTATTTTTGCTCATATTTCTGTAGCAGTATCTCCCACAAATTGCAGAAGAGACATTGCTTGACAGGTAGGTGCTTTTCAGTCTGACTCTTCTGACTCAGCATGGATAGAGTCTGTTTCACAGAGAGGATGGTTTTTGGTAAGAGCAGTGTTACAGGTGAACAACAGATGAGACGGGATAGAGGTTCCATAAATCCCAGAGCACATACTGTTTTAAGTTTAGGATGAATTGTGTTACAGACGTGTCTATGAGACTCTCTACTTTCAAAGTGAGAAACCACAAATTAGGTGAACAAAATAACTTCTTTTCCTCAGACATGCTCTATAGTATAAAAAAAAAAGTGGTTTGTTGCTGAATCCAGTGCTAGGTGCAATTTCATGTTCGTCTGGCAAAAGCACTAGCAGAAGAAACAGAAGCCTATTCAGTATTTAYGTCTGTTCCCACAATTATTTTTCCCCTCTCCTCTTTTTAATCCCCTGTGTTTTTGTTTAGATCCCTCCACCAAGTATAAACTTCACTCTGCCCTCGCCTGTCCTGGGGATGCCGTCAGTGCCAATGTTTGACCCACCCTGGGTCCCTCAGTGCAGTGGGAGTGTGCAAGATCCTATCAATGAAGACCAATCAGTAAGTAAAGATGTTGTGAGAGTGAAAGGGGATGTTGTTTGTATTTCCCAGTAAAGGCATGGAGGAAGCTAGCGCCAAAAGATGTGGCATGGTCTAAAATTTTTTTTTTTGGAGGGGGCCGGGGATCACCCTCATTGGGAGAGGATTTAATCAGTGCACTGTAAGCGCAGGGCACCCAGAATTTTCTACATGTCCATTAGATTTTCTGCATTTTTTATAAGAGACTGTATTGCATAACACAGCCCTATGAAAGAGAGTAACTTGGATCTCAGTGCCACACAACTGTTATCTCTCCAAAAGATTAGTTCACCAAAGTTCGTGTTTGACAGACACGGTGTTCTCTGTGTAGATTCATTTGGTATCTGTATAGAGAAGCCTTCACCATGGTTTATTGTAGACAGTAACTCTAAAAGGAGTCTCTGATGTGAAAACTGGGATGTGTGAGTCTTAACTAACTGCTTCAGACTGTGTTTTTCTTTCCTTCCTGACAGAAATCATTTTCAGCCAGAGCAGTGTCACGTTCYCATCAGCGAGCTGAGCACATCCTGAAGAATCTGCAGCAGGAAGAAGAAAAAAAACGCCTGGGCCGAGAAGCCAGTCTCATCACTGCCATCCCCATCACTCAGGAGGCCTGCTATGAACCAACCTGCACACCAAGCTCAGAGCAGGAAGAAGAAGGTGTGCACGTGGGGCCAGGAACTCCCTTCCAGGAAAACTGAGAGCACCTGCCAACCAATATGGAGCATGACTGAGGCATGGAATGCCCCAGAACAGCAGTAGTTAGTGCTAGGGAAGGCCCTGCTTTGATGTGCTTGCCACTTCAGCACTGCAAAGGTTGTCTTTTTTGAAGAATCTAAATAAGAACAAATGTAATTAAAAAGTAGTGCAAGAAAAATACCTAAACTTGGAAATGTTGAGTGCATGCTATATACCCCCCCATCCTGACCTCAGCAGAAAGTGCCAGCTCTTTGGACATAGGGTGGATTGCCTTGTGGAGGTACCTGTGTTTATAGTGACTAGAAGAGCCTAGATGTCCATCCTAACCTCAGACCCGAACTTTCAGATGACCAAAATTACATGAGATGAGTTGCATCTTACAAGTTTTGTATTGAATGAGGAGTTTCATTGGTTTAGGCCGAAAGAGTGGAGAGTATTTATTAAATGCATTCCAAGATATGTGCTATTACKTAACTTCAGTAGTGTCCAGATCTAGGCTTGCGTTGATGGATCAGTGAGCAGAAAAGCAGCTGAGTGGAATTTAGTAAAAGAGAAGCATCAGCCAACCGTGTTGGATAATAGGATGTATGTAAAGGGAAGCATAGAGCCACTCTAGTGGTCTCCAGAGCATGAGGAAATGATCTATATAGATCTGAAATTGTCTTTTGAGTGTTACCTGACTTCAGTGTTCCATTTTGATTGCAAGTGCGCTTCCCTGGAAAGCTTTCTAGATTCTGTCAGTAGAGTCTGGATTGACATTTCCCACTCTCTTTGTCAGTAGAAGAAGTTGCCAACCTGGCCTCCCGCCGTCTCTCTGTGAGTCCTTCCTGCACCTCCAGTACATCTCATAGGAACTATTCTTTCCGCCGTGGCTCCGTCTGGTCAGTGCGGTCAGCAGTAAGTGCAGAAGGTGGGTGGACTTCCCCCTGGCATGTGCTTCCAAGTTCACAAGCTTGAGCCACTTCAGAGTAACTTACTAACCTAGATTCTTTCATTCGTTCCTGCTGCCAAAGTGTCTCCCCTTTTACCCCCCCCCATTTTTTTTCTTCATTTATGCTGAGTAGTATGATGGAAAATACTGTGAAATACAGTAATGAATCTTGATTTCAACAAAAAGAAAATGAGTGGTCCAGAAAAAAAAGTACACATTGAAAAACTAAATATTTACAATKAAATTCTTGATCAAGAAGTTGTCTGGAGGCTCAGTTTATTCTTGAAGATACCAGTAAACCTACCATACTTGTACAGTGGGGTTCAGATTCTCATTTTGCTTGTACAACACATAACATAAATGTTTATTTAACCTACCTGGGTGATATATCAGCTCACTCATTAACACAAACCTTCTACTCTTCTTACTGCTCCAGATGAAGAACACACTACAGAACATACTCCAAACCATCACGTGCCACAACCACCTCAAGCTGTGTTTCCAGCATGCATCTGTGCTGCAGTGCTCCCCATTGTCCATCTGATGGAAGATGGAGAAGTTCGGGAGGATGGAGTAGCTGGTACTGACCTAAATTAAATTGCTAGTAGTTCTTGCTCGGCAGTGACCGAGCAATGGCTTGCATTTGTTAGGTGCTGTAACTTAAATGTAAAGAGGTATGACACAACATTATATTTGCTCCTAGTTCCTCTTGCTTGTTGCAGTGTAACCATTTTACAGGGAGAACAGTTGTAGGGACTATGGAGCTTAACTCTCTTTCATTGTGGCAGGTAGTGTAACATGAAATAAGCCTCAGCTTGCAATTTGGGAGCTTCATCCTCCCAAAAGTATATGAATTTATTTTCTTTATTATCTGATTTGCCCAGTTTGGAGATGCTTATCTGAATAGTTATTTCCGTATTTATTCCCCTKACTACGCTGGTAAAATGCTTCCCCTTACATCACCAGCAGTTAGGGAAGGTTCAAATGTTAGGCCTGTCATTATTTGCTACAATCACTGCCCTGGCAAGTAGGAATTCTTTTGCCCCAAAATGTCATCAATGCATTTCAGTGCAGAAATKATAATCATAATAGGAGGAATTTTGCTTCCAAGCGTGCCATTAAAAGGCTTTTTCAAGGCAGAGGGTTCTGACCACCTTTTCTTTCTTTTGCAGTAAGTGCTGTTGCTCAGCAGGTGCTGTGGAACTGCTTAATTGAAGACCCCTCTACAGTTCTGCGCCATTTCCTAGAGAAGCTCACAATAAGCAACCGACAGGTAGATATTTTGACTCCTCAGTGGTGTATGCATTACATGGAGCACAGATGCAAGCAATATCACTTGGTGGGCAGTGACTGCAGAATGTGGCTCAAAGTCTTTGAAGCCAGTTGATGGCATTGACCTAAATCTGCATATCTCCGATGTGAATGACTTACCTTCACTGAGGATGTGACCCTGCTTAAAGCCAAACCCTGAAACAGCTACTTAGTGAGCTTAAACCTCTCTGTCTGGTGTAAGCAATRCTAGCTTTACTTGTACCACTCTGCTCAATTTTCTCTGAAAGGTGAGGGGAGACTWATTTCTCCCTGGATTGTTAGACTACTTTCTTGTGCCAAAGCACAAAGTCTGTGGAAGAATGGTTTGGCAGTTCTGAGGGGATGAAAGGCAGAGTGCTTCTCCAAAGCAGTTTTTCAACTTGCACACTTGGAGTATGTATACTGATAGTAACATCATTGTCCTCATCATCCAAGTSACCATTTAAGAACTGACTACAAAATGAAAACTGAAACAACTTTTATTCTTCTCCCAGGATGAGCTGATGTATATGTTGCGCAAGCTTTTGTTGAACATTGGAGATTTTCCTGCCCAAACATCTCATATCCTCTTTAACTATTTGGTAAGTACTTCGTGGGTTTACTGTGTAACCCATAATCTCCAGTCTGGGTGCATGTTTCCCAACATGAGGATGTCACAGTCTGCAAGGAAATTAATGTTCTGTCACTTTACAGCTTGAAAGTGCTACTGACTGTTGATGCACATCACCAGGCTTACACCTGTCTTTCAATTCTTGTGTTTAGGGACAGGGAAAGAAATCTTTTAAGATTTCTGCTAAGTCCTTAAACTCTGTCATGGGCTTCTGAGTTTAGCCTTAAATAATGAGTTGTAGACCAATGGAAGCCTTTAGTACACTTAATTTTGATTCCTACRTTTCTTTGCTTTCGGACAACCCTATAGGAGCAAATCTCGTAACTTCATCTACCTTTTCCTTACCCACAAGGGCTTTTTAGGCTGAGCTGGAATAGTCATTTGCCCAAACCACCCACACTGTCTCACCCTTCTCCTCAAAAGAAGAAAGAACAGTATTTTTGGAGACAAAGTTATGGTGACATGTATGAATTTTCAGGGCTTAAATTTAGTGAGCTGGTGCTTCTCTCAGTAAAGAAAGATATTCTTGTCCTTTGTTTATACAATGCTCTGCACAATTAGAGTGAATATAACCTGATATTCCTCTTTTTTTTTTTTTTTTAACCTGCAGGTGGGACTGATTATGTATTTCGTACGTACTCCATGTGAATGGGGCATGGATGCCATTTCTGCCACACTAACATTTCTTTGGGAAGTGGTGGGTTATGTAGAAGGTCTTTTCTTCAAGGATCTCAAACAGACTATGAAGAAGGAACAGTGTGAAGTGAAACTGCTGGTGACTGCCTCAATGCCAGGTATGAGAACTGAGTCCTTAGAGGTTTTTCACTTCTGAGATTGATTATTTGTTTACGACTGCTTTGCTGCCAAAAGGTAGATCTATCAGAGCTGGATTAGAAAAAAMTGTACTTTAGAAAGCTACGTATTCAAAGTCAGTTGTCCTTGAATTGAGGCTTCAGTCAGTAAATTTCAGCTCTAATTCCTGGAAAGCCAGAAAGCTGTTTTGTGAGCTCTGAAAGAAGTAAACAGAAAGTGAATTGGAACAATCTGTTCAGCTCAGAGCTTTGTGCCAGTTAGCCTGTGAAAAGCTAATGGGGTGGATCATTGTAAGTTTGTTCCATTCAGAGCCAGTTCGGTTTGATGCAGCTTCTTGCAAGAGACCAATGCAAGAGGACTACGCCATGAGCTTTAAAAGCCAGTCAAGAGATTTTTGACTGAAAATCAGGTCTGACCTGTTATATTCGAGACAGGACTGAAATTTTCTGTACATCCAGGAATTAATTTTGTGTATTACTTTTGCTCCATGGACAATATTTTGAAATTGAGTAACTAAAAGAAGCTAAGGAGAATGCAATTCTTTTCTTCGTTTAGGTACAAAGACCCTTGTTGTGCATGGACAAAATGAGTGTGACATCCCAACTCAGTTACCGGTCCATGAGGACACACAGTTTGAAGCTCTTCTGAAGGTAGGAGTGAGTTTTTTGGAACTAGACAAACCACTTAATGATAGATTTAGCTGCCATACCAGTCTGCCAGCAATATGTTCCACCTCATCTTCCTGTTTCAGTGTGTAGGAGAGGATCTGTGCTCTGACAGGCATTTCTGATWTCATATCAGGAGAGGCTGATTACAGCAGGATCGCTTTTTAAAGGCTCACAGACGTCACTTCATAAATGCACCTGCATTTTAAGAAACTGCAAGATGTTGAGTATTGGCTACGTATTATTCTTTAGAACATATATAATGCTGGTTCATTAGCCATGGTGAYGTCCTGGAAGATGGTGAGGTCAACCTCCTTCTCTGCCAAAAGATATTCTGCTTACTTTAACTGAGCTACATAGGAAACAGGCCTATAAAATCCTTCAGTTTATCCAGAAATGTTGACACGTAACTGCGTAGCTGGACAAACYGGAATTTGGCATCTCAGTGCTTTGAAGGCTTTGAACTTTAGTGCTTCTGTACATCTCCTATCTCTAAAACTTGGTAAATACCTCATATGAATGTGGAATGTACAATATCCATATGGATCTTTAACTAGACAAATATATTCCATACGAAGAAAGACTTAGAAATAAGTAATATCAGTTCTCTGGACCATGATACTAGCATATTTTAATTGTCACAAACATATTTGTGTACTTTATTTAAAAATGTAAATTAATAATTAATGCTTGGGGAGTTTATCAGCCTAAGAAGGTCAGGTTTGACCTTGTATAGCTTAACTACAAATAGTAGCTTTTTGCGTATTCTAGTCTTTGCACAAGACAACTAGTAAAGAATAAGTTGATTTTTGTTTTCTTTTTCCTCAGGAGTGTTTGGAGTTTTTTAATATACCTGAAACCCAGTCTTCTCATTACTTTTTAATGGATAAGCGATGGAATCTTATTCATTACAACAAGGTGAGACAAATGCRTCAGGTACAGATGACTTTGGTTTTTTTAAACATTGGGATTATCTGAAGCCAAAGGAAAAAAAAAGGCAGCCCGTAGATGGCCASAATTTTGTCCTGTGAACACCACATCTTTGATGTTTAGTTCTGTGTGGTAAAAGACTGGAGTTCATTAGAAGAAGGAAGAGACAGAAGTGGAAGCCTTCCTCTTTAAGTCATTAATATATTTCTCAACAGAGGGAGAACAAATTTCTGTTTATGCTCTTCTGTGATGCTTGACACTGCTTGGAACCTCTCACTCCAAAGTTTCAGAAAATTCCAACAATGTCTTCTAAGAGTTTTGATTTAAGAGGCTGCACGTATTATCTTTGGTTCAATATATCTACAGTGTCAACACTACAACTGGGTTGTATCTGGACAGCYTGGGTTCAAGCCAAATGATTTTGGATTAAACTACACCTGCCTGTGATGTAACATGCTTTCTGAGAGTGATAAGCAGAGGGGATAACACCCTTATTTTATCAGTGCCAGTTTCCTCATCCCCACTAAAAGCAGCCTATATTTAGTCCTAATGAGTGAGATTGTTACAATTACATTTATTTAAAATATGAATTATTCTTTCCTCTCCTGGCAGACMTATGTCCGTGACATTTATCCTTTCCGGAGATCAGTTTCTCCCCAGCTCAACCTGGTACAGATGAATCCAGAAAAAGGTCAAGAGCTCATCCAGAAGCAGGTATCTTACTGCCACCAAACATCTCTGCCTGAGTTGAAGGAGCTAAATTCTAACTAAAGCAGCAGGGCAGTGCCTTTGATGTGCTGCAAACCCCTCAGAATATCATTTCTTCAGAGTGACATGATGGTATTTTGCTCACTCCATCTGCAGAAAGCCCCCACGCCATTTTCCTGAAAAAACAGGGTTGTATCAGTAGCAGGSGACAGAGTATTTAGGGAAAAGTTGTTCTGGGTGTATTTGAGAAGGATAACACTAAGCAGGGAATGAAGTCAGAGGTGAATGTGGTTACRCTGTTCAAGTTCACTGTTAGAATAGATCCTTTGAAGTCAACAAAGGGGTTTATATTTCATGACTGTCTTTCTTTTGCAACCATGTATGCAGTTACTGTGGTCTTTTTCTCTCCCAGGTGTTCACACGCAAGCTAGAAGAGGTGGGGAGGGTATTGTTTCTCATATCACTGACACAGAAGATCCCTACTGCCCACAAGCAGTCCCATGTATCTATGCTCCAGGAAGATCTCCTCCGCTTGCCTTCCTTCCCCCGAAGTGCCATCGACGCTGAATTCTCTCTCTTCAGTGACCCCCAAGGTATGGCCTTTTTGCCATCTTTCCCTGGTGCTTCTGCTGGGCCTAGAAGGTTTCTGTGACACATTTCATTTGTCTTAGTAACATACAGACTTGTAGCACTGCTAAAGGCTTATGAAAAACATCTTTCTTGGGAAAATGATACACAGAGGTTGGCATGTAAAGGCTATACTGTGTTTGAGGTCTGCAGACAAAACTATTTACATCTGAGGCAGAATGTGTTATAATTATGTGTTATAATAGCTGTGTGTGCATGTATAAATTATGTATGAAACAAATGTATGTATGAGCTGAAATACTATGTCCTGCTTTGGTATCACCAGAATATGAGAGTTGTTATATGAGAGGTAGGGATATAGAAACAGCCCTCATTTTAGACATTTTGCTTTTAAAAGTCAGTTGGGATTTCCAGTTTGATTTGGGCATTAGCAAGCTGCTTTGCTAGAAGCTATTTCTTGCTGAGTGATAAGCATTTGCAAGTTATGTGACCGGCCCTGAAGTCACTTTCCTTCCCGAGCGCTGTTGTAACTATGGGACACTCAAAGGATGACAACACAGCGTAAATCTGTACAACTGTCCAAACTGTTTGAGGCAAATGATGAGCTTTTGCTTGTATGTACAAAGTCAGATCACATTTCACTTTTAAAAGAATAAGAATTTCCAGCCAGTGGGGAGAAGATAAAATGAGCTGTGTGCTAGTCATTACTCCTAGGCTTCAAATTGGTTGCTTTTAAGAAAGGTTGGCCAAGCCCARCAAGTGGCCAAGCCTACAATAGGCATCTGTAGGGTAAAGGATGGGTAAACTCATTTCAGAAAGCAAAACAAAGGTCAGTGTGGTGGGAGGGATCTCTGGAAGCCTTTGGCATCTGGGAGTGCTGCAAGGCTGGCTGTGGTGGGCAGGTTTGATTGTTGTTGCCTTTTCCTTCACAGCTGGGAAAGAGCTCTTCGGCCTTGACACTCTTCAGAAGAGCCTGTGGATTAAGCTACTGGAGGAGATGTTCCTTGGCATGCCCAGCGAGTTCCCCTGGGGAGATGAGATCATGCTATTCTTAAATGTCTTCAATGGTGCCTTGATCCTGCACCCTGAGGACAGTGCCTTGTTGAGGCAGTACGCAGCCACAGTCATCAACACAGCTGTGCACTTTAACCACCTCTTCTCCCTCAGTGGATACCAGTGGGTGCTCCCCAGCATGTTGCAGGTAAGTAGCTCCCTGGGTCCCAGTGAAGTTACCAACTTAGGGGACTTCACAAAGACAAACAAATCCAGATGGAAAGGCTCAATTCAGCAGCCCCAACACTACGTTTTCTTTCTTAATTTTAAGCAAATAAACATCTCTTTCTTTCATTGGTACTTCCACAAAGAAATGTGAAACTTCTGGAAAATTTCTGGAGCTTGAATCTGTCCCAGTGATTTTTTCCTACCAAGATTGACTGAAATTTTTGGAATAGATAGCTGAAATATCTGGAATAGATGATTTTTACTCAAAATTAAATTGTATTCACTTTAATATGATAAATGTATTATCTGTAATTTAAATAGCAAAAGAAAATAATGCTAAATGTTTGTGAAATAAAAATGTGGGTTTKTTTGTTTGTTTGAATGATGAAATTATTAAGGTTGGTGGATGGAGGAGGTGAAGTTTCTCTTCATTTCAAGGAGCTTAAGGATGTCCTTTTTCCTGTTGGCATTTTGGAAAAAATAGATAGCTAAAATAAAATAAATCAATATCATTCTCTTCCAGACAAGAAGATTATGTCTTCAGGGCTTGACAATACTATTTGAATCTAAAAAATACAACACATGAGAAAGGGCAGATAGCAGCTGGGATTTGAATAACTGAGAAGGGTGCAGACTGATGGAGAAAGCACTATGTGGCATCAAACATCTGAAGTGCTTCTAGAAAGGAGAGGGGGAGAATTTATATCTGCAATAGGGGACAAAAAAATAACAGCCCAAAATTGTGACAAAGAAGATTCAAACTTGACACAAGAAAGCCCTTTTTCCATGTATGGTCTGAAACCAAAACACAGCCTGGGATGGTGGTCAAGCCTCCATCTCTGGAAGTGTGCCAAGAATAACAAGGCTATGGTTGCTTTTACCTGGGGCGAGGAAGTAGAGAGCCTTCCTCTAGAGCAAGCACGTCCATGTCCTTTCTCGTTYGCTTAGGTATATGCCGATTATGAAAGCAACCCACAGCTGCGCCAAGCAATTGAGTTTGCCTGCCGTCAGTTCTACATCTTGCATCGCAAGCCCTTTATTCTGCAGCTGTTTGCAAGTGTGGCCCCTCTCCTGGAGTTCCCTGTGAGTAAAAGACTTGTCTGGACTCAGTGTGGAGAAATCTGCRTAGGCAACCAGGCCCCTATTGGAGTTCACAAAATGTAAACATTGGAGCAGCAACCACCACAATTCCCRTAGATCAGTCACTGCCCTCAGTGCTGCCAGAACCATTTCCTGACTTGTTTCTTCAGGCTTTTGTTCATTATTTGATTTATACTTTAYTTTAAATCCAGAGTCATCTGATAATGGTCTCTGTTGAACAAGATGCTGAGACAATGGTCCACTGGTAAAAGTGGTCTCGCTTTAAATTTCTGTGTATAAGTAAGTTATAAAAGGACAATAATGGTTTGTAGCACCTTAAATACATGGCAAATCCTTTCTGAGACTCCAACAATAAGAACCAAAAGTTAACTGCCAATTTTCACTACATGTGAATGCTAAGACTGGATTAGCCATGCTTTGTAATATCCAGTGATGACTATAATTTTTTACCATTTTAGTGAGTTAAAACATATTCAGATCGTGTTTCCACTCTAGCATCGATCTGCTGAGTCAGGCAAAACCTGTGAATTCCTGAAGTCTAGGTGAGCCGAATATAGATTATGGAATACATATGTGTATATATATATTCAGATATATATAAAGGAGTGGTGCATATCTCCAGAATCTTTAGATGAAGATTCCTGGGATGCACACATTCCTCAGAAAATCAATCACAAATGTATGTCATTGAAACAGGATGCGGCAAACAATGGATCCAACAAAGGAGTGTCGGCTCAGTGCCTGTTTGACCTGCTGCAGTCTCTAGAGGGAGATACTCCAGACATTTTGGACATCTTGGAGCTGGTGAAAGCAGAAAAGCCTCTCAAATCATTAGGTAACAGCCAAGAAGCCTCTATCAAGTAATTCTCATTTGTTATTTATTGTCCCAGCATGCATTTGATACAGCATGCTTTGTTCAGGGTCTTTTTCTTCTCCTTGAGCATGTCAATACYTGTTTTTTATTCTTCATGTAACTTTTAAGGTTGGCTTTATTGTTACTTCCTCTTACATATTTTCTGCACAAAGAGTATAATTAAATTAATTTGTTCCAGAACTGCAGCTTCTGCACTGAACTGCTATCCTGAGATTAGCTCCTGGCATTTTCAATTTTATSATGTGTGGGTGAAGAATAAAGATAGCTAATATCATGCCGAAAAGACCAGTGTCATTCTCTCCACTGCTTAATGTGGGCAGAAAGCAAAAGATCCTCTCCTGTGGGCAGACTCTGACTGTCATTGAGAAATTTAACAGTGTTTAGCTCTGGGGAGGAGGCAATTTATCACAAAGCAGAATATTTAGGACTTTATGGTGTATCCAGGACATTGTGTCTCTGTAGTAATCCACGCAATGCAGTATTTAGGAATTCAGCTGCTCTGTGATTTGCAGAGGAATAGCCTTTGCTGATTTTTATAAGGTTCTTTGACTCATTTCCATGTTTGCACTTCCCTTAATGCTGATTTTGAAGAACTGTAGTGCTGTACAACATCATAAATTATAATATAAAAATGAAATAGAAATGGAAGTTATTTCTTCCTCTTTGTGGATTGTAGTAAACATTTGTATAAAGCTTTATCTTCTCTTTGGGTATTCAAAAGCATCTTTGAAAATTTCTGAGTGTATGTTGAAGACGATGTTGTAAATGAAAATATTGTATGCCTGATGTTTTCCCTATGAAAATCAAAATCATCTAAATTATCTGATGGTGAGAAGTAAAAAAATGTGGAAGGGAACATAAAGACGTCCCTAAGCTTGTGTATTCTCGTCTGTTATTAAGACGAGGAAAATCTTAATACAAGATTGATGATGGCTGACATTTGAAACAGGAGTCCAATAGCAGTTGTAGGTCTTGTTCTCAGCAATGATTTGACCTGCTAAGAACTGTTTTATACATACTGAGTTCTTGAATGGCAGGATAAAAGTGGGAGTGCAGCATGTGTTCCTCTCTTATGGGCAGAGGAGTTTTTTTCCAAAAATCAAGAGCTTTTTGAAATTGTTATCATTAGAAGCAATCAACTGAAAGGGGAAAGAAGAAAGGAGTATGTTAGTTCCTTTCATATACGGTATTTTTATGGGATAGTTTTCTCACACTGTTCTACCTCCTCAGACTTCTGCTACGGRAATGAGGACTTGACCTTTTCGATCAGTGAAGCCATCAAGCTCTGTGTGACAGTAGTGGCCTATGCTCCCGAATCATTCAGAAGGTGCTATTCTGTTTCTTGATTTGTGCATATTCAGGAAAGGCTAAAGAGTTTGCATATCATGTGAGAAAAGAAGTCAGACAAAGAGAGGCAGAGTGTATATATAAGGACATTCCAAGAATTCTCTTGGCTTCTCTGTGAGCCTAAACCATGTCTCCCAAGTCTTGGCCTGCTGTCCTAGGACACTGGCTCCAACTGCTGCCAGTCGCTAGCTAAAGAACTAAGCTGGATGGTGTTATTTCTGTAATGGTTAGTGAGGTGGGGATCACACTTTGTGCTAAGGGTTTCCGGTTTTGGAAGATATCAACATGTATTTGCACTGGATGTCATTCCAGCCTCCAGATGCTGATGGTCTTGGAAGCACTGGTCCCCTGTTATTTGCAGAAAATGAAGCGACAAACCTCTCAAGCAGAGACTGTGACAGCAGCTCGTGAGGAGATTGCTGCTATGGCTGCACTTGCYACTTCTTTGCAAGCTCTCCTATACAGTGTAGAAGTTCTCACCAGGTAACTTCCAGGGACCAAGGTCTGAGCCTCATCTAGTGATCAGTTTGGGGGAGGAGGAGTGCACAGGAGCCCCATGGAGGCAAGTCACAATGCGTAATTTACCTTGTATAATGAATGAATTTTAGATATTGTAAAATTAGTGTCAGATTTTGCCAGATCATAGGGAGAATTTCAGTGTAGTTGTTGCATTCAGTTTTTAGTGTTCTTCACCTTTCCTTTGGCAGGCCTATGACAGCCCCACAGATGAGTAGGTGTGACCAAGGCCATAAAGGAACTACAACAGCTAATCACACTATGTCAGCAGGTGTGAACACCAGGTAATCTCCCTTCCTCTCTCCCTTCCGTCCTTCCTCTAAACAATATCCCCRTTTCTCGAGTTGTATGACTAATCTGAAGATCATGATTTCAAAATGGAGAACACCCATTCTAGTCTTCTTTGTATCCCTTTTATCACTCGGAAAGTTTACTGACATAGCAACCATGTCCCTCAGTTTTCTCTTTTGTTTTCTTTTCAGTCCATTGTAGAAGAGGTTGCTGAGCAGAACCTGTTTGAGTAGCAGAAGGGTCTGTTCCTTCTGGCCTTATTCTGAAATAGTAAAAAGYAGTAAGAGCTCAGTGCTATGTTGTGGTTGAGATACACAGATTTTTACCTCCTCTAGCTTTTTTATTCTTTAAATATATTTACCAATCACCTTTACCTCAGCATGCCTGGGTTCTTTTTGCAATTACAGATAGCAAAGCAGAAGGGGTAGAGCACTTGACAGAAATTTAAGAATGAGAGAGCATATTTCTGTGCTATGTTTAAAAGGCAACAAACAAGCTAGACACAGAAGAAGGAAATAAGGAAATGGAGTCAGCAGATTGTAATACCACTCCTTGGCCAGTGTGGACTTTCAGATTAGTCTGCTGTAAGAATAAGGCCACTAGATTGCAGTTTATCCAGTCACAGAGCAAGGACTTAAGAAATCTTTTCATAAAAGCCAACCAAAGCCTTTGGGACTTGAGGTGTTTTTCTGTGCAGTTCCAGATATTCTTTTCAACCTGTCCCAGATAGAGACCCTGCTGTAYAGGCTGTGTTTCATTGTGCTTAAATCAGTGCTTATGCTGACCCAGAGAGGAAGTTTTCTCCTAGCAAGAATTGGAATAGCTATTACTGAGCAAAAGATAACTGCTTGAATTCTCTTTGTTAAAAAAAAAACTAGTAAGTCAGTCCACTTGCAACCAACAGGCCAGAAAAATATCATAGGCTGGATAGGACTKTAAATTAGGCAAATGTTTTTGGCAAGATAGGCTTTCCAAGCTGATCCTTTTCTTTATATTCAAGGAGGATATAAATCATTTGGGTGCATAGATCATTGAAGGACTAGTATGTCAAGTTAGAGATGTGTAGCACACATCTTGGTTGGTAATTCCTGGTGTCAGTCTGTTACTATTTAAGATTAGTTCATCCAGTCTGGGAGTCTCAGAGGTGTATCCCTCCATTACAATGAAAAAAGTTTTTTCAGGCCAGAGGCTGAGCAACACTTGAACATTATATCCATGGTGGATGTATGCTGCCTACTTCCATTGCAAGATTACTCAGTCTAAGAAAAATAATAGTAAAAGGAAAATATTGCTTTATATTTCTTGACTGCTAATTTTTGAAAAGCAGTTAATATATACCTGCTAACAGGCCATTTAGAGAGTCCTGATACTGTGTGATTTGGACCAGTCTTGAACAGGTTGGAGCAGCATCACCCTCTTTCAGAAAGGCACCGTGTAGCCATTCCAAAGTTGCTCTTAACAGCTGCACTGTTTCTGCTTTCCCAGGTACCCAGAACAAGGAGCCAAACTACACTTTATCAGGTACAGTAAGATCCTCACCTAATCTTCCCTAGCATGTTATAGTCTTCTGTCTACCAGTTTCCAGGTTTGYTGGGCCCTCCCCACTGCTGCTGTGAAAGGCAGTATCATTTCAGGGGAAGACAGCAAAGGATAATTCATATAGACATTATTCTGGTTCTTAACAAGACTTTATAGGGGATAGTTTCCCACTTTACTCAGATGCAACTGTCTTCAATTTGCAGGCAAAAGCATCTGTCACAAAACAGCAAGCTGGAGAGGTTGTTGCAATCTRCTCCTGTTCATCCACAGCATATGACATATCCTTCTTTTTGTTTTTTCATATTCTCCAGAGAAAACCTTCATTTGCTGGAGGAGGGCCAAGGTCTTCCCCGAGAGGAGCTGGATGAGCGAATTGCTAGAGAGGAGTTCAGGAGACCACGGGAGTCGTTGCTGAATATCTGCACGGAGTTCTACAAGCACTGTGGCCCAAGGCTGAAGATTTTGCAGAACCTGGCAGGGGAGCCCAGAGTGACTTCTCTGGAGCTGCTGGACGTGAAGTCCCACATGAGGTATTCCGCAGGCATTCTGCTTCTGCTAGTTCATTTGAAAGGTTTTCCTATCTTTCAGTTGTAATTTTTCGTAAATTGTAGAGTTACATAGTGCTCTCTGGACCACACAGAACTTGTTTTGGATGTTCCTTAGCTACTTGTGTGTAAACAAGGTTTCCTGTGCTTGAGTGGTCTCTGAATGGCTCCCAGCTCCTGTGGGAGAAATAACTCTGTGGGGGACGTGTCTGATGCATCAGAATAAACTAGAGTGAGGAGAAGTGCAGTCAGGCTGCCTCTGCAGGGGAAGGGATGAGGACGCTGCCTGGTTGACTGCATATGGACTCCTCTCCTTTACTGTGAAAGGCACTCCAGGTCCAACTACCAGCAAGCTGGGAGAGRAGGAAGCCCTTTCACTGTGTTGCATTATCACCTGAAATGCCAGAAAGGATGGAGAAGGAGATGTTTACAGGACCCTCTCACCTCAGTGTGTGTTACAGCGGGTGCACAGTCTTTTATGGGGATGCAGCACTGAGCCCAGCTTTCTGGTTGGAGGCTGTCTGCAGGCTCTTTCATGTGGTGCAGGCCTAAGAGAGACTGTGCTCCACATCCTARGTGGTTCAGACCTGATTCTCTCCTACTCTGGCCTTGTGAACACAAACCACAAAACTGTCAAGTCGCCACTGAGAAGTTTGCCCAGATAGAAAGATGACAAAAGCAGTGGGACAAGAGGTACTAAAATCTATTTCTGTTATCAGGGTTTCATCTGTCTTCAGGTGAAACTTATCCACCATAATCTCTCAGAAAGTAAAAACTCATTAGCATATATGATTTGTGTCATGGTAAGATTTGTCTCAGTGGAAACTGAAGAACCTCCCAAACTCTGAAGAAAAATCTGTTTTCTTATTTTTACTAAGCTAAGATTTTCTGAGGTAAAATCCTGTGTGACTTCCACAAGTTTTTCCTTCTAGCTTTGAAGTTTTAAAAAATCAGTGAGAGAAAACAAACTTGGTCTGTGTTAGTGTATACAGATATCTTTGTGGGACTTGACTACAGTGCAGGGTGAATATGTTGTTCCTCTCATGCTGTTGGTGTGTTTTGGCAATGCACATACTCTGTGGAAGTCACAGTTAGCACTGTACCAATTGTCACTTGTCAGAAGRAAAACAGGGACTGGTAAGAGACAAAGTATCACAGAGTATCTGTGTGTATGTGTGTGTGTTTGGAGAGGGAACCAGGTATTTCAGTGCTTTTAGGAGACATAGTGAAATAATTCAAGATCGTTCTTAAATTCAGAAGAGCCGAATATCAACAGGACTTTTCTTTGTGGCCTAAGCCCATACAGTGCTCACTAGAGTATTAAAGTAAATAGGAAAAATCACAAAGATACCGTAGACTGTCTGGCACTGGTCTGGCCCCAAATGTAATMAAAACTACCTTAATAGTAGTTTAGGTTATGTCCTGAAGCCCCAAGAGGACCTTCTGGCTCTGTGCTATTCCTGTGCCCTACTCTATTTGCCCAGGAATCTCCTGTGAAGGAAGCTGAACTAAACCAGCTCTTGTTCCTGCCCCTGGACCCTAAAAGTCCCTCAGAAAGATCTTCTACCTTTTACACACATGTTCTAGTGCTCTACAGAGAAATGGCAACAGCCCGATGCAGGCAAATTCTCTCACRGTTAAAGATCTATCGAGGAAGAACAGCAAATTATATTATTTTTTATATATATTTATATTTCATATATGAATAATTATATATATTATTATATTATATATTATATTATTATATTAATCTAAGTCTTGTTTAAAAAATGACCAAATTGCTTGGGGACTTGGGAGGAGTTTTTGATCACACACATGCTGAATTTTGTTTTTCTCGTCCCTAACAAATGCTTGAAAATTTAGAGGGTAATTTCAAACAAGGGATGCCTGCTACCACACAGGCATATCATTTTTATATRGTACTTGACTACAAACAAAGTGGTTGAAAATTTGATGTGTGTGGATGCTTTCTCCGTCCCCCTTTTGATATTTTTCCTCAAAAATACATCTGTTGGGCTGCATTAGAAATTCCATGACTCTTAACAATAGGAGTCTGATATGAGATCTTAACTTTTATGTTGGAAAGCAAAGAGGAGATTCTCRGGACAAAGCATGTCCTTAATTTGACTTTTTTTTTCTGATGGTTTAATTGAGAGCTAGGAATATATGCTGAATGGTTGAATTTGCATTATTTAGTGTGGTAATATAAGGGACTTGCTATTATTTTCCATAATATCTTACCRTCCTGGGCTTATATTTAAGTGCAATATAAGAATGCTCTGTATGTGCTCCCTAGAAATATTTACAGGTTCACGAGAATAAGGGAACTTCATTTCTTTGTGTRTTTATATTTTAGAGTTATATTCTTAAACAAATTTGTATCCTTATCTTAAGACAACKGAAATCCACATATACAGAAGGCAGGAAGATATTTTCTTGTGAAAAGTTTGCAGTAAAACTATCACAGCACATAGTACTGCTAGTAACTATTTCTGCATTCTTTTTAGGGCAGAAGTTGTGTTATGGCCAAAAGTTATARCAGTAAAACTAAAGGTTTGATTTGCATAAGATGGGTGATGCTGCAGTTCTCTTCTGTCTCCTGGAAAGTGCTGTTACTTACAATTTTACTGAGGTTGGAACCAGGACTGCTTTATTGTAGTTAGCACTAAAAAAAAAGGGAACATTATCCTGACTTACATRAACACATTTTGACAGTTTCAGTGAAGTGACTGACAGGATGTAGCCTCTGTARGAAAGAAGCTTTTCTAAGTAGAGATTTAACAGATTTAAGAGAACGTGATGTGACAGCTGTGGTCTTGGGAGGCTGCCAGATGCCATTTTAGAGACTTCAGAAAACAAGGTAATATAGTATACACTTCAGATGGGTTTCATCTCAGCTAATTTTAGCCATTTAGAAGTAAAATGTGATGCCATAAAGATCTTTTTTAATTCAGTGAATAGAGAGAGAAACATCCAATGGCCTGTTTATCCTAGTATGTTAGGAAGAATTGAGGAAGAATTTTCTGGGTTGCCTATTTGTGCATGAAAAGAGCTAGAAGATTGACACCCCAAGTTTGATGAGATGGATCTCACRCACTGTAATGCATAAGAAAGTTGTCATATGCCATTATATCCAACTGATACTGTATTGCCAGACAGAAGCATAATTGTATGGTAATTTACACTTTATAGTCTTTAAGAAAGAAATATGGATAACAAAACACCTTTATACCACTTTTTATTAACCATATGAACTCAATGCCCTTGATATTGCTAGTCATATTTTAACGAGGATGGATATATGTCCTGTTGAGTGAAGACATTTCAGAAAAAGCAGTCACAGTATGAGTAGGATTATTCCATAATTTTCTAYGACTATGTCCATTGAGATTTCAGGGATGGTACAGGTTACTATRCCTTTTCTTAGTAGATGTGATGTGGCTGGATTGCCTGTCTATGCCTATATCAAATCTACAAGTATTTGACCAGCTTTTTTCAAACTGCAAATATAAATTAAATGTTGMCATTGTATTTCACAGTCAATATAGAAAATACCATCAGCAAGGCCAACTGGGATGACTAGAAGGAACAACAGCAACACAATCTGGAGAGGTGTTAGGAAACACAATTTGAAACTTTATGTATAAGTCATCGTACATAGTACATGCTGTGTATACTTGTGGGATARCACATTATTTTTAAAATTTAACACCTGAAGATTGCACAGTGAAACCTCTTAGACTGGTGACACTGAAAAAAAAAGCATGAGACCAAAAACATTTGCTCATCAGTTGACATATAGATGATGACTGTGTTTCACAGGCATTGGCAGTGTTGTAACCTTACTTAGCAGCTCAGGTACATTGTTTTTAGCAATACAAATCAGTGATTTCTTTTGATGCTTTTAGTATCAACACAAAAATACACKGTTAGTATATCCCATAGACAATTTATATGAATATAGATATAAACAGTAATCCTAGCAAAAGAATGGGCCCGAAAGAGGCCTGGTTGGGCCYGAGGGTTTAAATAGCAGCATATTTGACTTTTGCATTGTTTTATTACTAAACTGTTGATGATTTACCCGTTAGTTGACTGTGTGTGGAAAAAAGCAAATCACACAGTATCAGATTGCCCTTTTAACAAACCTTGGTTTTAGGTTGGCAGAAATTGCGCATTCCCTCCTGAAATTGGCACCTTATGACACGCAGACAATGGAAAGCCGAGGTCTCCGGCGCTACATCATGGAGATGCTGCCCATCACTGACTGGACAGCTGAGGCGGTGAGACCTGCCCTTATCCTCATCTTAAAGAGATTGGATCGTATGTTCAATAAAATTCACAAGATGCCTACTTTGAGGTGAGCAGGTATAATGGAAACCTCTGGGGTCCGTTTCTGATGTTGCAAGCCTTGAAATATGGGTATGTCATTTTACTGAAACCATCATGTTGTACTGATTTTTTACAGCATATCGGAAATTGAATCTATATGTATATTTAATGTTAGTGTGTATTTATGTTGATGTTTTTCATTGTGGTGTCTTTTGGTAACAAGAGTAAAGAAATGCTTGGTAATTGAGAACTTGGAGAAATCTCATTTTTCTCTTCCTTTTCTCCCAATTAAGTCTTTAGATTTACAGTGTACCTCCACCTCATTTTTGGTTGTGAATTAAGGAGGTAAATTTTGTTTTAACTTTTGAAAGTTAAACTGTAGTATTTTTGGAGTAGCTTCTTATGAAAATAGTGTTATTTCCTCTGCAAAGATAAGAACTGTGTGAACAAAGTCATAGCTTTAGAATAGTCCTTCATAAAGGGAGCAAAGCTGAAATAATTGCATCTAGTCAGTGGCTGGTGAAAGTGTAGTGCATCGCAAAGCAGTATTATGGTACAGGCCCTGGCAACTCCAAGAACTATTCACTACAGAGTAGTTACACCTTGGAGGCGGTGACACAAATCCTGTCTCAGTAGCATAAGGTTTTCCAATGCGGTTGACTGTCCAGTGATCTGAGTAAAAAGAGCTGTTGGTCTCAGTCTCCTTCACAGACAAATGCTCTCACTCTAAAAGCTGCTTGATTCAGTTTTACTCACTATCTTATTCGTAGTCTGAGCTGAGAAGCCAGATGATGTTGGAGAATATCAGTATTTGGGACTTAGGCCCAAAACTTGAAGTCACAGTGGTAATCATACATACCCAACTAAGATGGAACAGATAATAGGGAGATGRCCTCTTCTTTCTGGCATTCCTACCCAAGACATTTCTTTTGAATAACAGTCTCCTTTAAGAAGTTCCTGTCTTTATAGGGACTTTACAGAGGGAAATTTTAATGTTTTCCCTTCTTGCTGRTTTGATTTTTTGCCATGTCTTTTCTGCTTCTTGCTCATTCTTTCTTTATCTTGGCCTCAAAAGGGCAACTCAGGGTACTTCCACTTCCTGAAGATCTTTCCTCTTTGTGTAAGTTGGATGAATGTTCATAAATTTGAATTCCCTTCATATCCTCTCTGTAGCTGTGCCTGTACCTCTGCCCAGCTGAAACTGCTCTTCACTACATACGGCGATGGGGATAGTAGGGCCATCAGTCCAAATGCAACAAGCACCCTTCAGCATGATTGTGCCAAGATGTTCAGTAGAGACTGGGCTGGGGGGCAGACCCCAGCAGCATCCCATTGAGGTACTCAGATTAGCCCCTCACATGCTGCCTCCTGTGAGGTACTCAGATTAGCCCCTCACATGCTGCCTCCTGTGGGGGCCATGTCAGATTGGAGTGATGTATGTATAAGAGCAAGTACTTACTATTCTGAAGTAGATTTGGGAGCAGCAGATGCTGAAAGACAAGATGTGTGTTTGCATGCCCAAGAACTTAGGTAGTGATCCTCCCTGTGCCTCCAGGAAGTCTTCTAAAAAGCTTTACCAAGYGTTTCATTAAACCATGAGCTCTCTAATAGCTAGTGGTCCTTCTCTCCTGATAAGTGCAGTCAGACTTTGACTTGAGATGTGTGCTGCCTCCAAAAAGTCAGWCTCCAGAGATGAAGATTGGGACACAGTTACCTGTGTTGTGTCTGCTTATGGTTAGGAAGGACTCAGTTCAGCATCTGTCATGAGCTCTAAAGGTTGTTCAGCTTAAAAGAACCTCTAAGAGAAGAAAGAATCCTGGATTGAAAGGTTTTGGTGCCAGTAGTCCTTTACCAGGGGCAAGAGAGAAGAAGACTGAGTGCTCCTCAGTCAATTTAAATTCAGAGCAGACTCTGTCTGGCAGAGTAGACCAGACTGCTTGCAGGAGACAGTCATAGCTCATAGGGTTGGCTCTCTTCAGGCTAGATGGATGAGATAATCCACAAAGCAGAGCAGGCTGAGGAGCTGCTCTCTGTCAGGAGAGTGGCGCAGCCAACTCTTATTCCCAGACTGGCAGGCCTGAGACCACTGTCTGGWGGTTTCTTTTAACTTACCCTCTGTCAGAGGGAAGGTTTCAGGCAGTGGAACCTAGCCCATCCACCACTGCTACTGTGGGAGATCTGGTGCCCCTAACACAGGGGCAGGAAGGCCTGCATCATGTTTATGGTCTCTTGAATGCCCAGTGTGCTCCGTGCTTTTCCAAGGTAACTTCCTTTCTCTGTGACGCCCTTTGTGCTCGTCTTGGACGTCAGTAATGTCTGCAACGTTTCCTCTGTGGGCGTCAGCATGTGTCAGTCGCCGTGTTTGCAAGTGTCTGGTGGGGGGCAGGAGGCCACGAGCTAACGGCACCTACTGTTGTATTGCAGGCGCCAGGTTGAGTGGGAGCCTGCCAGCAGTTTGATTGAAGGGGTTTGTTTGACACTTCAGAGGCAGCCTATCATATCCTTCCTGCCTCACCTTAGGTCCCTGATCAATGTGTGTGTCAATCTGGTGAGTAGCCGAGCGGCGGCCCTGTGACCCCTCGCTAAACCTCGGTCAGCCGTTGACTTCTCTGGACTGCAGATGACAGTCATTCCCCTTCCTGCCATTCTACCTGTCCCCTTTGCTCCTCACAAGGGGACTTCGCAAGTGACAYTAGAGAGAGCGAGGTTCATTTTTGAAGTGGTGCATGGGGAGATACAGCGACCGCCAGCCATGGTCAAGCGATTTAATTCCGTTCTTTCCCACGCACCACTTTGAAGATCCACCTTTGCCACAATGAGCTGAGAGTTGAGGGCTGCAAGTTGGAGAGTGGGGTGGTGGACACTGCACACACCTGGTAGAGACGGGGTAAGGGTGGCACTGGGGATACCTACCATCCCCAGTGGGGAGGGGACCTGTTGGCTCTGTTAGAAGCCACCAGGTGTTGACTAGTTAGAAGGAGTTTTGTGGGTGCATTCACCCAACTGTTTGCAATGTCCCTGGCTTGATCCAGTGCAGGTTTGCAGTGTACAATGTTCAGATCYCCCTCTTTGCTAGCAGAACGTATGCCCCTAAGTATGTTAGACTGGAGAGATGAGGCAAATCAAGGCAGTGTCACCTGTCTACCCATTCAGTGCTGCACTGTGGTGCTTCCAGAGCAACACAGAGGGCAAACCCTTAGTCTGAAATCAGTGCAACTGCAGCCATTTGGATGAATGTACATGCTTATATTCTGTGTGGAAACAAAAAATAATAATAAAAGGACATTTTTGTTGTATTGGTTTTAATATTTTTTAGAATGCAAACACTGGGACTTTTTCAGCAGTAACAGAACACCTGTCAAGTTCACCATTGCTCTGTGCAGGTCTGAAGACACTCGTGGTCCATTCAGGGGCAAAGCTGGTATCTTGTCAGCTTGCTGTGCTTCAGGCCTATACAGGACTCTGCTGTGATGGCAGAGGAGCCCCAAACCACCAGAGTTCATGAAACTTCTTTCTTAGGTAGATGCGGCCACTGAGAGGCACTGCAAATTTGTTGTCTCACCCTACAGAGGGTTCGTTTTTACAGAATAATCTACATAACCTAATACAGGTTAGAGTGGACTTGCAGTCTGGCATGCAGACATGGCAGAGTGAATTGTACTGAGCACTCAGAAGGGCCTGAAATGAGAATCAGCCAGAGTGAACAAAAAAAGCAAAAAGCTCTAGCAGTGCAGCCAGAGTGCTTAAATGTACATGGCTGGAGACATCAGAGAATAGCTACCAGAAAGGGATGTACTCTTATTATTAAGTTGTTTTTTACCATTACCTGCCCAAAATGTGAGACTACAGCCTCATATTCAGGTGTAGACCAGGTGAAGCATGAAGCCCAAAAACAGAACAGCCAGGAAGGTGGGAAAACATCTAAGTGGTAACAAAAAAAGATGATGCYATCTTTCCTTCAAAATTATTCTTTGCCTTCTGGAAGAAAATATTGCCCTTCTTCACAAGCTGGATTTGGAGAAATAGAGAGCATTTATCTTGCCTACRCTTAAGGGTTTGCCAAGTAGTCTTTACTTATTTCCACGATGGAGAGAAACGGGCAGATACAGAGCTGCGATATAATCTGAAGTAAACATGCTAAACGGATCAAGTAAATCTCCCCTACAGGTATGGTTTTCTTGTGATGGTTATTCAGGTGATTCCAGACAACCAGCTCACATGCAGATGGCTGCATTTTAGACATCTAGAGTCAGGCGAGATTAATCACCCTGAGAACAGACTGTGTTTGAGAGGAATCTGAACATTGTACAAAATCTGGCTTTGGTCAGGTTTAGGACATTGGTTTTCCAGTAGATCAGCAAGAGAAGGGAAAAGATGTCCAATTTCATTGCAGACTTTTTGCTTTGATAACATTTTTATTTGTTACAGTTGTTACATGACATATCCTCYAACTCAAAATGTTTCACCAGTCCAGTGCTGGTCATTCAGGGCTGGTACTGGGTACATTTATAAATGTACCAGGCTACCTCAGCACTCCTCCCATCCTTGCTGTTTTCCTCTCCTCCCCTCCCTTTTCCTGCTAGAACTCCTTCTCCTAACTGGCCCTGGCTCCTGCAAGGTCTGCCGGAGGGGGGTCAGTTCTCCAAGAGCCACCCCAACCTGGTGCTCAGTGGAAGGCCCCTCCATTTCCCATCATGTTGGAGGATATGGCATGGATGAAACTGTAAGCAGTCAGTTGTGGTGATGTGCTCTGTTTGTATTGCAGGTGATGGGAGTGGTAGGACCCTCCAGTGTGGCTGACGGATTACCCCTTCTTCATCTCAGCCCTTATCTCTCGCCACCTCTGCCCTTCAGCACAGCTGTTGTCCGGCTTGTAGCATTGCAGATACAGGTGTGTCTGCCCTGGCCAGTGGCCAGGCTTGTTTTAGCTTCTGGTTGAGACACCGCCTCCTCGGTGCTCTGTTTTTTTCCTACAAAAGCTGGGCAAAAACTGTGGAACATGCACTAAAAATCAAAGAGAAGCAACATGTAAATTGTCCCATATTTGTGAAGACTTTAACTGAACTCAGAATACACCTGTTGGAGCCCAGTTGACCGCAAGCATCCATCAGCTTAACACTGGCACTGAAGTGTCGGGAGTTCAGCTGGTTGATGCTGTTTAAGGCTCTCACAGGTATATTAGGGTTTTTCACAGAGTCTAAGGGGCTCACATGCGTCTCCTGTGGCTGGAGACAGGCTCGGGCCTGGGTCATGCCCGTGCAACCTCACCTCTTTTCCTGTGGGTGCATGTGCGTAACCAAGAGTTTATGCTTGTCTGCTCTTAGCTGGCCTGGTCAGCCAAGCATTGTACAGGCTCCGTTAGGTAGGGCAACTAGGCTGTTGAGCTGCGGACTCAAGAGCAACCTTGTCCAGAATGACAAACTCATCCTGGAGTTTTTGGAGAATTTCATCACAATTCATTTCTCAGAGCAGTGCAATAACTATTACAGAGTCTTTCTTCCTTTGTAATCCTTGGCATAAAATCAAAGTGGAGACCATGGCAGGGATAGAATGCAGGGATAGATTTCCTAATCCAGCTCCAACTTGTGTTTTTAAATATGCACTGGCACATCCACTCAGATTCTTCAGCAGGCATTTCTGAGCTGTGCGGTGGCTTGGGAAGGAAGACTTCAAAGTCAAGGATCAAAGCACAGTGCTGTCCCTCTGAGCATCAGTCAGAAAAAGGCTCTTTGGCACCAACTGACACAGAAATAACATAGATTTCTTCCAGCTCTGAGGTAATGGTTCTTGAAACAAAATCAGCAAATGGCCACTCAACTTCTCTCAAATCTTTGCTCTTTATTAAAAAAAAAGACACCAAATTTATCACTTAACAGTATTGCAAATTTTTACATTATTTATCTGTTATGCTCCCTGTTTGCCTGTTCTTTTCATGAGTTTTAAATGCAATGGAAACTTAACATGCCAGAAAAACACTTGAAAAGCAGTATTCCTAATACTTCCAGCAGGATATGAAACGGAATTGCGTTACACCGCATCACAAACCATTTACTGGAATTTCTCAACCCAAGTCTCAAACTGAGGGCGTTGCAAGGTTTAGTTTCATTTCCCAGCTAAGTCCATAGCATTTGGGAAAAGCTGTGAATATGCAGGTGCTCTAATGACAGTCATTTGTGTTGCTACCACTAAAGGAGAAGATGCAAGACCTTATGCTTCAGGCTTGAGTGTCAAGAAGTAAATATTTATTTTTTCATACTTTCCATCAGAGATGATGGTAGGGTAGTACAAGGTGAGGTGGAACAGAGACTGAGTTCAGAAATAATCTTATGTAGACAGCAGAATATTCAGATTATGTCACTTGTGTAACTCCCTCTTCATTTTCTTCCCCGCATTCTGGGCTAGATCCTGATGTCATTCACAGCAATGCACAGTTTGGGTTTAAAACTCAGCTGATCCCCCTTGAGAGACATCTGTCTCTGCTAATGATGTCTGTGAGTTAGGAGTCTAGGCTTCTTATCTTGAGGCTGTGACAAGCAGGTGATGCTTATGTTACTCCATGAATTCCTCACTCCTGACTAAGCGTGCTCAGGATTTCTAATTCAATCAGGTCATCGCTGCCCATGTTGTACTGTGTAARCAGGATGTCTGGGGGGTCATAATTCCCTGCAGTTACTTGTGTTGCGTGATCTGCTGATGAAATCGTTTAATCCTTTCTTATTATTACTGCACAGGCTTTGAAAGAAGATTTTCCCCTAAGCCATGTCGTCTCCCCATTCACCAATCAGGAAAGAAGGGAAGGAATGCTTTTAAACCTACTGATTCCATTTGTGCTCACAGTAGGATCTGGAAGCAAAGGTCTGACTAATTTAACAAAAAAAATATTTCTCCCCCTTTTCTGACAACTGATGTTTGTACTTTGCCTGCTCTTTGTTGACTTTTTTTAATTTGTTTTCCTGTCACTGGCAGTGTGTCTAAAATGCCCATTGGGTCTGAAACTGAAAAAGGTCTCATTGGGAGCAGTTTTTGTTGTTTCTCCTCTTTGTTTCAGCTATGCCATCCTTCTGAAGTTAGCTTTTTCACAGATGCACTCCTCCTTTCGAAACAGGAGCGCAAGGCAACACAAACCTGTTGTAGCAGCAGCCAGAGGGGGGAGCAGATGTCACGGAAATTGGATGCCCCTGTGGATTGTCCTCTGCCCAATCCATGCCACTTGTCTRGCACAAATCCTGCCCCTCACTTTCTTCTATAGAGGATGTTCACTGTTAAGTTCCCAAATGAAATCAAAGACACAGGGAGGCCAAAACCAAATGAGATCATTAGATAACTAAGCAGGACATTTCTTTGTGCTGTGTAGCTCTGTGTTTTTGTGTGTGTGTGTTGAAATAAACTTTGCTTTTGCTTGCAGGAGGAGGAGAAGCATAACAAGGTGCGGGGGACTGATTTTGGCTTTAGGGGACRTTGAGATTGCACCGCATTTTGGAACTGGACAGGGTCTTTTGGGTGTCTTTGAGACATGGCCTGATYTTTCTTTCTCTCTCCCCTCCCCTTGCATCTCAGACAGCCCCTGGCTGGAGCAGCCTGAGGTCCTCCTGCTGCTCCAGACTGTTATCAATATCCTGCTGCCTCCTCGCATCATCAGCACTTCCCGCAGCAAGAACTTCATGCTCGAGAGCTCCCCTGCCCACTGCTCCACCCCAGGGGATGCGGGGAAGGACCTGCGGCGGGAAGGGCTTGCCGAGTCCACCAGCCAGGCTGCCTACTTGGGTGAGTGAGGGCTTCTGCTCGCCCCTGCGGAGAGACAGATAAAATGGAGCRTTCAAGACTGTAGATAGCACCACGGGAAAGCAACCTTGGCAGTTGTTCAGCTTTCATCCTGCCAGGCTATCACAGTGAAGGCACAAAACGCAAGCCCATAACACCCACAGCTTCCGTGTCGTCTGGCCAGCTGGGGTGAAGTGTCATGCAGTCTCTTGTTCGCAGTTCTCACTGACCGGTATACCTCTGCTCACTGTATGCTGCTGCAAGATAGTGCTGCATTTTCTCACCTATGGCCCACATGTGAAAGGAAAGGGAAAAAAAAGCAGTGCAGGTTATCAGAGAATACAGAGAGAATTTTGTCTCAAAGCCGCCATTCCTCCAAGCAGCTTCCTTGTTTCTGATTTTCTGAGAGCATTTAGCTAAAAACTTGTATTTTGTTACAGGCTTTCTTTAACCTGTAGCCAAGACATAGGCTAACACAGCTGAAAAAGTGGTAGTTCTTTACTGTTTTATCATCCTCTGCCCAGCATTGTCCCCTCCAAACCTGCATATACATGTGTGATAGCTGAGATGCCTTGGCCAACCCACCAAGAACCATGGAGTGTATCCATCCCCCAGCTGTTCCCTGGCCTGCCTGTTCCAAGACCCAAAACAGGGGAGCAAGGAAGCAGGAGATTCCTTATCTCTCCTGTAAGCTGCCTGTTGGTCACTGTGATTTAATATATAGCCCTGTTTTGAGCCTCATGTTCATTCCATCCCATCTGTAGTGCAGTGCTMTTGTGAGTTATGGCCCTTGGCTTACTGGACTCTATTTTTGTTTAGATTACAGTTTGTCCCTGACTTACGCAGCTGCAGTACCAGAAAGGTTCTTTTCATTACCCCATAAATAACCTGGAGGTTGTAGTGCTCACAGAGTGGCTCTTGGTGTGGAAATGTTTGATCTGGATTTCTGAAATGGGCTGAGCCCACAGACTGTATTCCCAGCCTGAGCTGGTTTCATATCTGAATTCTGGGGCAGCAAAACAAGTGCTCTGGAAAACTTTGCAGGGAAGAAAAGGGTAAGCTAGAGCAAGAAAACACAGCGTAACTTAGGCATAAAGTAGGAAAATGTGTAGTAACTCACAGGTAAAACTGGAAACGGGACTCACAGGCTCTGGTCCCAACATCTCTGCTGTAACAAGACTGCCCTTCTTTCCTGCAGCACTAGGAGTCTAATAGGAAAGACACTTGTGACTTTGGGGGTGGTGGTGCATGTGCAAGCATGTCTATATAAGTCCATGCCTACTGTGGCCCCTTGCTCCTCCCCCGGTGCTTGTAGGGAACATGGGTCACGTCTCTGACCGCCCTTTGCTGCTGTGTGTTCCCCTGTAGCACTGAAGGTGATCCTTGTTTGCTTTGAACGCCAGCTGGACAGCCAGTGGTACTGGCTGAGTCTGCAAGTCAAAGAGATGGCGCTGCGGAAGGTGGGAGGGCTGGCCCTGTGGGATTTCCTCGACTTTATCGTACGAACACGGATCCCTATCTTTGTGCTCCTTCGGCCCTTCATCCAGTGCAAGGTAACAGTTGCTTTGGCCCCTGCTAGATTGCTTCCTAAGGCAAGATATCCTTTATTCCCCTGCTGCGACAACAGCTCTCCTGGAAGAACTGGGTGTTTTGTAGGGAGTGATTTTTCAGAAGTCTGGATATGCTGGCCCATGAACCCTTTGAAAATAATCACAAAGCTCTTTCCTAACAACAGCAAAGTCTATGTCAATCATACAGAAGCTCTGATGCACAAATCAGGCTTGGCTCCTCTGGTTGGGAAAGTACTTCCAGGCTTGACCAAGAGGTCTTGCAGATTAACTTRGTTTTCTAACAAAGACAACCAAAGCACTTGGGAGTAGTGTAGATGCTCTGAACCTAGGAGGGAGCTGGTGCAGTCAGCTGAAAGCTTCAGGAAAAGCTCTTCTGAACAGAGCTGAGCAATACAGCTACGAGCCAGGAAGCACCTCTCGGATTTCTGTCTCTCAGATGCAGGTTCTGACAGGAGCCTTGTGGATGGACAGGCAGCTGCTGGGGCTTAAGCTCATGGTKGCTTTTCCCGGCTTACCATGTGTTTCTCCACCTGGTTATTTTGTYTCAGCCCACTGTGTCTTGCCACCTGGACAGACTGAATCATCTCGGAGTGTCTTATATGTGAGGGTAGAGCTTGGCATAAGGAAGCCCTTACCCCATATACTAATGTCAGTGTGTGGCTTTGGTATCGGTTCAGTCAAATATAAGATTGTCCCTGAAATACAGGTGAAAACCTCTCATAGCTGCAGTCAAAACCCCATGTGCTACGAAGAGGGCAGTCTGCTGGCCACAGGCTGATACTGCTCTGGAGACTTGTCCCAGCTCACTGGACATGGTTTTGTTGCAGTGCTAACATGTCTCAATGTTGTTAATGCCTCTCTCAGCTGCTGGCCCAGCCGGCTGAGAACCACGAGGAGCTGACTGCCAGGCAGCACATTGCYGACCAGCTGGAGAGACGGTTCATCCCGCGCCCGCTCTGCAAGAGCTCCCTCATTGCAGAATTCAATAACGAGCTGAAGATCCTCAAGGAGGCAGTGCACAGTGGGTCTGGTAAGAAGGACAGGGGCCACCAGCCCAGTCTGGCAGGCTGGCCGGGCATGAAGGGTCACTTCTGAGGCAAACCTGCCCACCATCTAGAAGGAGGGCACGATAATCCTCTCGCATACCAGCAGCCTCTCCCTAAATTTGTTTCTAAGAAATTTCTAATTTCCCTAATTTTTGTGTCCAGCCCATCCTTGCACTGCACACCTTGGTCCYCTTCCTGCACCTCTGGAGCCACTATCAAAACACTGCCTGTTTATCACAGCAGGTTTGTCTCCTCCTTTCTCTAAGTCTCTCTCTGTTTTTCTTTACTGTTACCAAGCAGTGAAGTCCAGGTTAGCATCTCTGAGTCCCCAGCACCCTGAACTGTCCCTTTCCTTTCTGAAGTGGACACTTTTCTCCTTCACTAGTCAGCACTGTGACCACGAGATGGCAGCCACCGCCTACACAGGAAGAGAGATTTTATGTGCTTTGTTCTTAAGAAAGGGAAAGAAATTTAGAAGAAAAATGCCTCCTCTCTTTCATACTAATTTGCCTTGTTGCAGCTGATCTGGAAGCAGTGAGGTTCAGGGCAGAAACCAGAGGGTGTAAGAAAACCAGCCCCGGCAAAGAGTTCAGAGAGAGCAGGAGAGMCGGGGCAGCTCTGTTCCACTAACTTGGGTTTGGTTTTCCCGCTCTTGCACAGCTTACCAGGGGAAGACATCGGTCAGCACAGTGGGCACCTCCACGTCTGCCTACCGCCTGAGCCTGGCCACCATGTCCCGCTCCAACACGGGCACGGGCACCGTCTGGGAGCAGGACAGCGAGCCCTCCCAGCAGGCCTCACAGGACACGCTGAGCCGCACAGATGAGGAGGATGAAGAAAGTACGTGGCTTTTTTTCAAGAAATTGGTGTGAGATGTTAGAGCAAGCTCGATCCTGAGCAGAGATGAACTCTGCTCTCTGCAGTGGAGAAAAGGGAARAGCACAGGGAGATTTTAGCATGCAAGATGCGGCCTGTCATGCAGGCATCAYGACTCTGACAAGGCATGTAGTTATCAAGCCTTTCTTTGACCTTAATCCTGAGAGTAGGCTGGGGCTGTTGGCTGGCTTTGTAGTTAGTATCATGTTGCTACAAGACCTTAGTACTTCCTGCTCCTCACTTCTGTCCAGCTGCTCTGACGTGGAATATGTTGTCCACATGCTGTGTGGGATCCAGCTGTGGCTCCCTGCAGGGCGAATTGGCTCTATGCTCCTGATATCTGATTAGCAAGAGGAAGTTAAACCCATGGACAACAAATGCTTGTTATCTTTGGGTAGCTGGCAAGTCCAGGTTTTCTGGCACCAGTTTGAAAGCAGTGGGCTGGTGAACCATTTTGGTACTAACTTGCAATCCCCYGAATGTTGCTTCATCACTGCAGCTGAGTTCCGTGTTGTTCTTGGAATCTTCTGAGTTTTCCATTGAAGATCAGGGTAGACTTGTATGACTTGTATGTCATCAGACTTGGGCTTTCCTCTACTTTATCAGGGATATTGACWTCTGATGCTGAAATGGTTGGTTGCCTCAACATCTTCTCACTTTTGTATTTGAGGACTGCTGGATATTCCCAGAAGACAGTAGACAAAAAATGTGAAAATGAGTGGCTCGGGAAAAGAGTATTTTTTGTTATGGAGGAATTGCCTTTTGGGAGAAGAAAACCTCCAACTTCTCAGGCTCAGTCCAAGTTTGTTCGGTTGAGATCATGACTGAACGTTGCATAATGCACCCAGCATTGCACATTGCTCAGACACTGTAGCAATTGCTGATTATAGCCACAGATTAATTGTGAGCCACTGTGTGGTATGATGAGTGTTGCCTTCCTGTTGGCTTGCAGCTGTATTACCTCAGCCCTGCCGTTGTTTAAAGCTGCCATAAAATACTGAAGTGTTTCAAAACTGGAAAAAAAAGCCCAAAAGGAAAGAGAAAATTACACAAAGCTTCCTCTTCATTGTATTTCACATTTATTTATAATTTAAATTCTTGTGGTTAAAAGAAAAAGAGAAAGAAATTATAGAGTAATTTCTTTCTAGATAATATATATAAATTCAAAACAGAACTGAAAACTTCAAGCAGTCCTAATTACAGTTCAACYATCTGCATAATTCAGCTGAAAAATGATGCGTTTGAGGCAATTTATCCTTCTTGTCCGTGTGTGTAGATGAGAGACTTGTAAAATGCACATCCCACACCTTCTGAAGGTAAAGGGTCAATTTTGTGTTTTACTTTTTTATGCCTGTTATATTTTAAACATTGCTTTGCTTTATCTTAACAACTATTTATTTCGTACCTGCAACTTTACAACTTTTTATGCCACAGAGCATTGTATGTTAGTGAAAAACCCCATAACTGGAGGAGTCGAGCCCTAGCAGAAGCTGAAATCTCCACTTTTTCCTGAGACATATAAACAAGATAAACTCATATTGTGTGTACACTGGGGTCCTTTATCTTGCAGAACTTTATGTATATATCTTTCTCAGTTATGACAGTAAAATCTAATAGGAGCATTCAAATCTACAGTCTTGCCGTATTATTACTGGACAGGACTAAACGTGTAGATGGGGATTGGGATGGTGGTTTCGCCTCCTTTCCTGTTCTTTCTTTCTTTCCAGATGACTCCCTGAGCATGCCCAGTGTGGTAAGTGAACAAGAAGCATACCTTATGGGTGCCATTGGGAGGAGGCGGTTCTCCAGCCATCTCTCCAGCGTGTCTGCACCTCAGGCTGAGGTGGGCATGTTACCCAGCCAAAGGTAACAACATTGGCTTTTCACCTTTCCCATTGCATTCACGAGAGCAGAAATGGCACAGGTATATTGTGTGCAACTCAGAGAGGTGGAGTAGGAGAATCAGTGCCAAAATAGTGATACCAAATTTATTCAGCCTGGAGTAGTGTTGAACCAAGGGAGTAGGCTTGGAAATATGTAGGCTGATCTGTGTTGCACACTGTCCAGAAGAAAGAGCTGTCATTTCTAGAAACATTCATCTTAAACAGTTTCAGAAATCCTCAGCTCTACTATATCCCTCTGCTAATACAGTGAGTAGCAAAAAGAGATGTGAGTTTTGGCTCTACATTAAGCCAGAGGTCCCCACATAATCCCTATAGGAARTAGGGAGGAATCCCAGGCAGCTGGGAAGAAGGTTCTCTGTCCAATTTACTTTCTTCTATGCAATCTTTGTGCTTTCTAGGACAGTAACTTGCTCATCTGAGAAAGCAAATGTCAAATTCAGAGATGTGATTTAATAAGAATGTTTTAAACCAGAAATACACTTGTGGATTGAAATAACCCACAAATGCCTGTTATTGCTGGCTAACATTGAGTGGGGAGAAATGGATTAGGAACTTGGGAATTGTACATGTCTTCAGGACATTTAGAGAGGGGAGTTTTGCATTTACATGTGATTTTTTTCCCTAAGTAAGCATTCCTTCTTTTGCTTTTTCATGACATAATTAGGCAAAGGTATCTGACAATGAATGGATTAGTTTGTTATTTCCAGGGAACCTTTAAAGAGCAAATTCTGCGTTATCTCTTCACTAGTCTTGGAAAATCAAACAGCATTCTCCTCTCCCCTGTCTTGCTTGGAATTAAAGGAATAACCTTGACACCTAAAGGAAAAGTAAAAGCTGTGGTACATACCRGAAGAGACAGAAGTGATTTCTAAAGGCAGAGTTGCAAAGATTTTATCTGAGAGTTTTCACAAAAGAGCTTGAGGGACCTCATTTGACCAGTTCATTCCGTCCCTTTGTTTCTTGAAAAATTAAGATGCAAGACTGCATTTTCTGCAGTCTTTTTCTACAACCTGTAATGCGTGAGCTTTGTTTGAGCCACAGTTCACTGACTGCAATGTTTCTTAGTGCTATTCCAAGTCTAGTGATGCTGAGAAAGAGAGTTTAATTAAAACAGACCTTTGGTCTCTTATTTTTTAAGTACATGGCATACCAGGAAAATTGCTTTTCATCTGTGTAGGGCGAAGTACAAGCTTAGCAGGCATAATCATAGTACACAACATCATGCCCTTTTGAGTTATGGATGGTCTCTGGGCTTTTTGAGTGCCTCACAGACGTAAACTAATTAACATTGAGTAATGTTATTATTGCTTTCCTGCTGGCTCCCCAGCAGACTGCTTGCTCGCTTGCTTTCTTTCATGTTTTTCCACCAAGCTGAGAGCACTGCTCCTGCCTCCGTGGCTGAAGTGCAGAGAAGCAATGTGGTTGTGTCCTCATTTGCCAGGATCCGCGCCAGCTGTTTACTTACTGTTTCCCTGCTGTACAAGACATTGTTCTCCAGATGCTTGTCCTTAGCATTGTATCAGGATGAGAGTGGTCTGTAGCTCATGGGAAATAGATGAGCACTCCCTCAGGAAGAACTCATGGGAAAGGGGGAAGAAAACAGCTTTATATGCAGCTACAAGTAAGCAGAACCAAAATAAAGGAAAATGCTGCAGGAAAATGGCTCTGAATGCAGTTTCCTGCCCTATTGCCCATGAAAAACTCATCCTTCTGAACTTCCCAGCTCCCCAGTTTGCAGCAAGAGATTTAGAAGTCTCCATCTAGTGTAAACTCCCTCTCAAGATTGCTCCTGTTATCAGATGTTCTTTCAGCTCCTTCTGAGTCATGTATGTGCTATTCAGCGTGCGAGACTAATTGATGTTACCCTCCTTTTTTTCTACTTTTTTTTTTCTTTATTCCGTTGATATTTTCCCCTTGCAAACAGAGACAATCGCATGCTTCTTGCCTTTTCTTTCCCTAAATTCTTAATCTCCCTGCCCCTCCTGCAGTGAACCTAATGTCCTCGATGACTCCCCGAGCCTGGCCACTGAGGGCAGCCTCTCTAGGTACAGTGTCAACACTACCTGTTTGTCAGTGTGTGTGCCGGGAAACGAGCTGTTTCCAATCTCCTCTGTCTCTTCCCCTCACTTTTTGTTGCTCTTTCCATCTCTGTCTCTTGTGGCTCATTGATATTCAGGCCTGCAAGTCAAAGGTGTAGCAACCCACCTTCAGTTTTCAGCTTTGATTGCCACTAACTTTGAGGAAGTTGAGGGAAAGGGGAAAGAGAAAGTTACAGTGAGTTAGAGTGGTTTAGCTAGCTGTGAGGTTTCCCCCTTGCTTAGCAATTACTTGAAAGACCTGAGGAGGATCATCCAAAAGRCATTAGATTTAGCCTGTTAAAAGCATTAGTCTGAAGGCTTATATAAAACAGACATCTGTTTTTCCACTCATCTCACAGTGCTGTCACCACAAAGACTTAATAACAACGTTGAACTGCGTTCTTAAACTTTTACTAATAAAACTAATATAGTTTTATATTATAGTTTTATATATATGTAATATAGTTCTCCATGAACGCTTTACAGTCATTTCACCTATTTTCATAAAGTGTTTCCATCCAAGAAGCTGCTCAATAGCAGCTTTAGGAAGCCTGCAGGAAAACACCATTAATACATATTTAAAATGCGTCTGCCTCTGGCAACATGAAAGGTAACGCACTGTTTTGTTACTTCACCAGCAGCAGATGTGCATGTGTCGCAGCTGTTTGTGTGGATGGTTTTTATTTTGTCAGTTTGGTTTTCCATGTCAGTAGTGGCTTTGGGGTGGGGACAAGGCTGCCCTGTCTTCTCGCCGCTGAAAAATGGCCAGTTTATGGTTGCTTGTGTCACTGAGATCATCCCATGATKGACAACATCCGCCGTGTGCGTGGATCCTGCCTAGGCAGACCCAGCTCTGATTGCTGCTGCTGCAAGGGTGGCGTGAAGAAAAGACGTCAGCTCTTCRACAGAGGCAGGAATGTTATGATCAGTTTTTGTTAGGTAGCAAAATGAATTGTATGGTCATCTGAGCATGTTTTGGAGTTGAAAGAGAACAGAAGTTGTATGACTGAAGAAATTAAGGCTACTGCTTTGACTAGAGCTAGAAACTCGCTACATTTGAAGAGGATAGAAAGGAGAAGATCCGTATCTGGACTAAAGCCCTTATGAGCTCATTTCAGGTTGCATCAGTGCTAAATTTGAAATTACTTTATCTTACAAGTGGGAATTACTCTTATAATGACTTCTGGTGACAAGGTTAAGAAATCTACAATATCTAAGTCAATTGATAAGTTTGAATCCAATAATTTATTTTGATCTCTGAAATTTAATCAGCTGTGCGGTGGGTTCCTACTAATTTCTGTCATACCAACGTCTGCGAGGAAGCAGGGCACCATACTCTTTATGCTGTTCTATGATACAGAGCTGTCCTTAGGCCAAGAGATCACTAGGTGGGTTTGGGGACTGTTTCTACTGTGGTTTATTGTATTGTCAGGAGCAGATGATGACATCTGCATGGGAGTCATCAAGATTGCAAAGCCTTAGAAGGGAGCAAGGCAAATACTGCAAATTCTTCTGAAAAGTCAGAATTGCAGGTCCGTGCAACAGGAAAGGACAGAGATTCAACTGCATTGTTAAATCCGCAGATTGGATTCCTCCTCAAAAGGAGAAAAGAAGGAAAGCAGATGTAGAGTTTTATTATGCTGTGGGAATCACAGGATTGAGTGGATGGGATTTTATATTCAGGAACATTATTTTTGAGTAAATCTGGCTTCGCTTTCTCTCCAATAGCTTTGATTTTGGCTGAAGCGCAATGATAACAGCAGGTTAGCATTGTCTTGTGAATTCAAAGCTGATGTTTAGTCATAACTGACACAGAGAAATATATYGTATGGAGAATAGACCCACATAGAAGGTAGGAGTTCCAGATAAATTAAATACTGACAGACACAAARGAAACACAGTCTGTTTCCCTCTGTTCTTACACCAATTAGTTAGCCATGGATAACAGCAAGGATAACAGGAGGGGGATGGCATTTAAGTGCTGTAGAGTAAGAAGGCAGCGGTACACAGCTGAGGAGTGGTTGGATTCAGCATTGTGATTTACTGTGGTTATAATCTTAAGAGGAGATGGTATTTCTCCAAATCATGACCAGAAGAAAAATGAGAACTCTGCCACACAGAGATGTTTCCTTTTGAGACTCTTAGTTACGTCTATCTTAAACTAATTATGGCTGAAAAGGAAAGCTAGAGCAAATTCATATTACCAGGGCAAGTGTAGAGGAAGAAGAGGGTTTTTTTTYTCTACTCATCCAACGCTAACTTGTATGGGAATATAGGAGCTGGAGTTCATCTGTGTTTTAGATGAGTTCGTCTATTCTCTATTGACCGTTGCCCATTAACCCCCTTGTTCACATGTCCTGGRTACAGGACATGTGTGTACTGCCACCATAATGGCTGGGCAGGCACATGCACCATTTTAACAGATGCCCAAAACTCTGTCCTTCCTTTGCTGTGTTTTGTGTTACTGCTCTTTTTTTCCCCTTTTCTCTCCAGTTGCATATCACTACTCAGGAAAATAACTTTGTATTCATCAAACTTCATGAACTTCATTTCATATTCGTGAAAATAACTTTCAATGCCAACCTGATAAACTTCCTTTTAGCCCCTACAAYGTGATTGACTGTCACTTCTTATAGTGCTCGCAGCATGTTTCCATGAAGTCACTTTTGTTTGCTCTTCCTTCACCAGTCTGTGCCCTTAATACCTAATGGRAATACTGTCATTGTGAAGAAGCATCTGCCCTCCGAGATGCTCTGGGAGTGATGGTGCAGCATTTCAGTGGGCAGGAAAATCTGCTGGTTTGTAATTCCCAAATGCATCTGCTTTACGTGCTGCAACCAAATCCCTCATATCAGTCACATTAGTGCAGGAGAGAAGGGTGCTGTTAGGTGAAGTGGCATTTGATGGAGAATTGCTTGACTGGGTTCCTCTAGGCTGACTGAACATCAGTGTGGCCTTCACTGGATCTGGTAAACAAGGAGAAACAGAAAAGGAGAGCACAGGGTTGCACAGAGCCAACAGTCCACACTGAGTTTCACTGGAACAAGATCAGTAGTGCTGCTCTTTGACAGGAAACAAATGAAATGTTATGTCAGGAAACTCAGTCACTCATGTGAGATTTGCAGTCTTTATGTTTTTTCTCTTCCCTCTCTTTCCTTCCCTCTGGTGGGCAAAAGGCAAAAATACTGCAAAAATGCAGGAGGGCTTGTGCTGTGCACAGGCAGCTCTGAGAAGCTCCACTGCCCCCATCTGCTGTTTGCCAGCAGTGGATATGTCTGCAATTTCAGCTCATAAGATCATCCTAGATTATACCTATTTGCAAAATGTCTGTAGGTACTGGAAATAAACAACCACCAGCTCGCTAAGCTCATTTCACTTACAATAGAAGCCAGGCTTAAAATCCCAGCCTGCAGCAGGAAGACACTAAGTCCAGCCGCTTGGTTACTGCCCTCCCTAGTGTTCAGTGCACAGACTGTTCCACGGGGATCACTGCTTCCCTCTGCTCTAGCCACGGTGCACTCCTGTGCTCTCTTTAGCAAATGACTTGTTTGAGGTGTTTCTATGATGCCTGTGGAACTTTTTTTTTTTCACAACTAGAAATAGCTCTTTACACTAAATATCACTAGAGTCTGCTACAGAAATTTGGGTCTGGCTCATAGAAGTAAGAGTTGTCTTCAATCAGAAATTGAAACGTTATTCTCAAAAGTAAGTTGAATAGAAAATTATTTTTACAATATTTTTCCAGACAAATAATGGTTGTTTTTTCCCACTTAATTCATATACTAGTAACTGCTCTCAAATGAATCATTGAAGTAGGTTTTTATGTATTCCTTTTAAAAAAAAAAAAAAGTAAAGCTTTACAGGCTATAATTGAGGTAGTCTGGATCGTAAGTTTAGAGACCAATTTAAGCACAGAATCTTGCATTCAYAACAAATAGTGTCACTTTTGGACCAAGCAGGGGCATGTGCTGCATTCTGGGTCAAGGACACAACCTTACCAACAGGAAGCAGCATCAGGGCCTCTGCCTACTTGTAGCGGGTGTTTGCACGATGTTCAGGATGCTTGGTGTATAAATCACTTCAAAACCTGGTGCAAAAGCTGGAAAATATATTCCAGAGGCTGATGATCTCATTTCAAAGAGCTGTCTGAAGGAGAAAAGGGCTTAGATATATCCTGTGGTTTTTCCCCTCCCACTTGGACCTTGCAGAAGGTCTTCCCTTGTTGCAGGCCGCTCCTCAGGGCATGGCTGGGACTAGAAGGCTCTGGTCAGGCAGTCAGAAGAGAGGGAGTGGCGGGGAATTAAGACTGAAGTTGCTAGTTGCCTCCCCAGCAGAGGAAACACATGGGTGTGGTTCAGAGCCAGGTCTGTCTTTGGTGCAAACTGGCAAGAGAGGAAGGAATACGGCTTTCYGCTCGATTAACAAGACTTTGACCTGAAGCAGAGCGGGAGAGCTCTTGTGGTCYGTGCCACCAGGCCTGCCTAGGGCAGGGGCTGCCACAAAAGGGCAGCGTGAGCAGTGCAGAGGGGACAGCTCTCCACGTCTCTTCATATCCTCTGTGCTTTTTTCTGACTAACTCTTTAGCATTGTCGTTGTCTCCCGCTCCTGGTAAGCTGGGCATTAAACCTTCACTCTGGTGATAGTGAGCAAGTCCAGGAAGATCCAAGGAAAGCATCCACAAAATGATGTTTTTCCTTTAGATTAACACATGCCAAAGACAAAATGTATTATAATACTGAATTTTCAACAATGCCCACCAAATATAGCTGGAAGATGCTTAAATAGGACACGTGGCTCAGTGGATTGCAGTTTATCCCAAATAAATAGCTGCCTCCTTTAAAAGAAGTCAATCTAAATGTTAGTTGCTAATGAAGCTGTGTGTCTCACAGACACAGATGTTTTGTGACCAATTTTTAACTATTTGGAGGAATAAAGTACCTTGGATTTCTTTTTTTCTCTTAAAGAAGGGAGGATTGTATGTTTATTTTAAATAAATCAGTTAAATTAGAAAACTGATAATCAGTTGACAGTAGAACAAGTTGGTACCTAGCTGAGTGTCTTATTGCTAAAGATTCTGTTACTGGAGGTTTTCAGATATTTTGTGTGCAGATACTGACAGCTAAAATATGTGTTTATGTATACATATATATATTTATATGTATTTATTCTTGTATTTTTAATTTGTTAGCCACAAAGAGACTTAAGGCTGCAAGCGTTGAGTGTGGGGCCTTGTTCACATAAATCATGCATCCATTATGTGAATGGATCCTTTGTCACTTTGTGTTTGTTTTCTGTTTGTTGACTTAAATTGAAATTAAAACCAGATGACAAAATTGTGGTGAGGCTATGGGCTCTAATTGGGAGGGGGAAAGCAAGCTTTTAAGGCATGGTCCTTGGAAAAGCAAACTGAAGGTTTTTGAGTGAGGAAGCYGATATTCTTGCCTTTGTTGATGAAGCCCATGTGGCAAAGGATGCAGAGACATGAGTGTTGTTCAGTGGGATGCATCAATCAATGACTGAAAACTGAACTTTGCAGTTATTTACAGTTGGATGCTACCTGTGCGTGGCCAAGTCCCCAGTGCCATGACTCCTCCTCTTACCCTTTCCCAAGCCCTGGAAGCCACAAGCCAACAGAAACTTCCCCCATCCTTCAAAGACAGTATTGCTCTTTGAAGTGACCGTGCCATTAGTGGTTTATTTATTTATTTATTTACTGTAGTCACAATTGCCAGGACATCTGCTGATCATTCAGGGCAATTCTGTGCTTGGCCTAACCCTCTCACTGTCTAACAGGGTGGCGAGTGTGCAGAGCGAGCCAGGCCAGCAGAACCTTCTTCTGCAGCAGCCTCTGGGCAGGAAGAGAGGCCTGCGGCAGGTGAGAACAYGGCATGTGGTGGGGGAAACCTCTTCTTCCCTTCTGGTTGCTSTGCGTTGGTTTTGGAATGATCTGTGAATATAACCTGTCCCTTATGGGACTAAGGACTGTGTAATATGTGATCACGACTCTTTCTTCCAATATTTAGCTTCGAAGGCCACTTCTGTCCCGTCAGAAAACCCAAACTGAACCTCGTAGCCGTCACGGAGCTCGACTTTCAACCACGCGGCGGAGCATCCAGCCAAAACCAAAGCCTAGCGGTAGGGCAGCACTGCGTTTGCAGAGCTAGCACTTTATATTTTAAAGCAGAAAATACCGTGTTGTTGTTTTGGCTCTATGGAAGAGTTAATAGGTTTGGAGAATACATGAAGTCCAGAAATAAGAGGTGCMATGTTTTACTAGCCTGTGTTTGGCTCAGGTTGGGAATGGCTGGGTTCTTTCAATCTACTTGATGTTCACTACCATATTTRAAGCGAAGTCCCAGCAGTTTCATCTGGTTTTTCTCCCTAGTTTAAAAAAAAAAAAGTCCCTTATGTATTTGCCTCTTGGTTTTGYTTTTGCAGTAGCACCTAACTCAGATGGGAATTCAATCCTTCYAGGATGGAAGGATGTTGTGGGTGACATTTATCTCATCCAGCTGTGACACAGAAGTAGGATAAATTARTTTTCAGGAAATTCTTGCCTCTAGTATTGACTTTAGAGTAAGATTAGGGTAAAAGCTTGAACATTAAACTCATATAGATTACAAAGATGGAATGAACCGTGAACGCTGCCCTAGCCATGAAAACTCTAGGGATGCTCGCTTTGCTTGCYGTGCTGTGTTTTCCGTCCTTAATCAGAGCACTTTACTACTGAATTTTCTGTATTTTTTGTACACTAGTGGAGCAGAAGCGGTCAGTGACTTTTACTGAAGCCCAGCCGGAGGCAACGGCGGCCGCCCCGGGCAGCCCCTCGGCCGCAGTAGCCCAGCAGCAGGGGAGCAGCCCCCCGGGACCTGGCACGCAGGGAGCTCTGGGGAAACCCCTGCTGACTTCCTCRCCTGCCATCTTCATAGCTGATCTGCACGGCCAGACCGCCGACCAGGTAGTGGCACCGGCAGTTTTACCCCCAGGCCCTGCTGGTTTAAGTTGCAGGGGAAATTACAGGGAAATGTGTGGTGCTTTGTGACACAAGCTGGCACGTGAGCGAAAGCAGCACTCCTGTGTGAGTCTCTTCTCTAAGCTGTCTGCTGCTCATCACTCTGCCTTCAGAACCCCTGACTTCTAGATGGTTGCAGTGATTCTTTATCTGCCCATATGTTTCCTGCATATTCCCTATTCATTTTCCCATCACACGTAAAGGCCCTTCTGACCCTGCTTGCCTAGGGAAGCGYTCACCACTTGCCTGCACGGCTTCTGCAGCACAGAAGTGGAGCCAAGTGTTTGCTAGACTGGCTCRTCCTTAAGGATTCCTTTAAAGATTCATGACTGGTTTAGCAAAAGTATCACATTTCAGAAGAAGTTGTTTGTCCAATGTTTCTCTGCATTGAGTGCCACTGAGGGCAGTAAAAGGACAATCACAACTGTCATTCCAACCCTTTGCTGACATTGAGATCACGTTTATAAGCCTACATATCTGATGGTTGAATGTTCTTTACCATGAATGAYGGCAAATGAAGATACATGTTATAGTAAAAATACTCAAAAATGAAATGAAGRTATACAAATGATGAAAATCAGCCTGTCTCGTCAGTGCAAAAGTATACATCACGAGGGCAGAATTTTGGTGATTGATTACCTATGCCTGGTTCTTGAAAGGAAAAAGTAGTTATGGGTGAGAAAATATTTTATTAGATGCTCCCTTGCGTTTTTCTTCCTTCTTCCCCCGAGCTGCAGCCTGACTGCTGGTTCTGCTCAATCCTAGAGTGAGGYCCTTTCTGCTGAGAAGGAAGAGGAGGAGGCCGTGGAGTCCCGGCCAGCCACGGCACAGAGCAGCCCCCACACACAGCTCTCAGACACCGAGGACTTCGCCGGCCTCGAGACCACCAGCCTGCTGCAGCATGGGGACACGGTGCTGCACATCAGCGAGGACAACGGCATGGAGAACCCCTTGCTCGCCACTCACTTCAGCTACGCGCATGTGGAGCTCGGCGAGACCGACATCGATCTAGATGAATCTCACGTTTAAGTCATGGGCTAGCGCAGTAAAGGGAGGAGGAAGAGAAGCGGCTCCTTCTCCTTTGAGCCCCCTGGTAACTGACTGAAGCAAGAGCACTTTATTATCCGCCACAGCCTGTTTCCTAGAGACTGGCAAATTTCTGTTTGTCAAATTTGTTTCAGTTTGAGGTGAGAACACAGCAGCAGAGGAGAATTTTTGCAGAATTCTCAGGGTATGGGAGTGTGTGCAAGTACATGGGCCATGAAGCCTTGATGGGGCTGCCATTTACTCTGCTCATGATCAGCAGCCTTTTTGGGTAAGCCATCCTGTAGTGTAGGAGACAAAAAAGGAAAAACCTCTTTGAGGTTATGTGCAGTGTTTATTTTTGTAGTTTTGGGGGAGCAGGGCTATATCCAAGGCTCTTAAAACTTGGTACCGACTGTCAAAATACTGACAAAAAGTACCAGTCTGAAGATTGATTTTTTTTTTTTCCACCTCGAGACCATTGTTTCTGACCAGGGAGTGGTTAGATCAGATTTTKTGTGTGTGTGTCACTGCAGACTTTAGTTGAGTTTGCTTTTGTCTGTGGCTTTCATTCCTCTCTGTAAGATATTACTCTTGTGCTACAAAAATATTTTCTCTGTAAAGCTAAATACAGTGCATACCATAGGAAGGAATGCACGTGCTGTGCACAGATCTAGATGGGCAGGGGGCGAATGGTCTGCAGATGGTATAAATAGTCRTTGCTGTCCTGCTTTGAGGTACTAGGATGAGTAATTCATCCCTAGTGGTCAAAAAAACAAGAAAGCGCATCTGGAATGCATGGACCTCCCGGTACCGAGCAACTGCTCCATTGATGCTGTCTTATGTTCTTAGTTATAGGGATTTAAAGTAAATATTTAGATATGGAATTTTCATGTTCCTATATATATAAAAATATATATACGCACACGCACACACATATATATGTAAACGCAAAATGGATATTGCAGGGCAGAAAGYTGATGAAAGATCTATTTTTGGCATGTTGAGATTCTATTTAAAAAGGTTCCATTTTATGTACGTAATATCCTATCTGCAAGTATTAGATAGATCCATGTCACATTTATGTGTAGGTGGTGAGGCCCTTGGAGGATCAGCTGAAGTCACAGCTCAGTTGTGGTCTATGCTGCAGCATCATGGCATTAAACTGAAATGTGAATTTAGCCATTAGCTGCTATGGGCAAACTACAGAGCAGCTGTCAAAGAAGCCATGAAATCATAAGCAACGCCCAAAGTTACCCTGTGCCTTGGGATTCATCAGTACTGGAGTTTGTAATCATGGGGTTGCTGAGCACAGGAAAATGCTGAGATCATCCTCAGGAGATGAGGATTCTGGTGTCCTGAGGGTTMCTGATATGAACATGTGTCATAAAAACTGTCTTTCTGAAGAGCTAAAAAGATAACTATCTCCCCAGAGGACTCTCTGATCTCTTCAGAACTCTGAAATAGCTGTTCAAAATCCTTAGAAGTGGCTGTCTCAGTGCTATGGTGCAGCACGCAGGTTCTGCTGTTGCTTGGAGAATTCCTATCCCTCTGCCTCACGCCCTGCTGCTGTGTATTTGTCCCGTGGCGTGTACAGCTCCCATCAAATCTGAGCAGCACGAGGGGACAACGTGCGCAGGCTGAACATCCCTCCTCGCAGGCGCTGAGCGCGCTGGGTTCCATTGCCCTGCTGGGAGATGGAGCCTCAGCACCTCTTGGGAAAGGCAGATATATATATATATATATCATATATATGATATATCATATATATGTGTGTGTGTGTATACATGTGTGTATACATGTGTGTATACATATATACAGATGGAGCACTGGCTGATGTTATCTGAAGGCACCCAGGGTTTTGCAGAAGAGGTAACTGGGTGAACACCGCAGTGTCTGCAGCTGCTCTGGAGGACAAGCTGCTTACTCTGCTGACCAAAACTTGCTCTCCTGAGTCTCACCTTCTCAGCGTGCCGGAGCCAGCACCGGTCACCTGTAGGAGCCTGCCCTGGCTTAGCGGCTAGCACGGGGTCGCTCTGCTGCTCGCTGTTCCTGGTGACAGTGAGGTGCAGCTGAGGCGCAGCGCGCAGGGTGAGAGTTAGAGCGTTTCTGCTGATCCCGAGGGAGGGATTCACTTTGATGGCTCGCCATGGTGTTCCATACTGTTTAGTCGCTAACTGTGATCCGCCTCATCGAGTTTAGTTTGTGTGGTAAACGTTTCCATTAAGGTTTCTCACCGTCACAGGTGAAGCCATAGTAGTAAGCCATAACAAGAACTAAAATGCCTCTTTTTAAAGTCTTATCCTGCTAGAAAGCAATGCAGCTTATAAATGATGTAACCTGTACTTTAGCTTTATTATTCAGGTGGCCTTTAATTTTGTTAATGCTTGTTAAGAGAAGCAGGAGCCGGGCCGCTCAGCCCGTGCTCCATTTCCGTGTTGGTGGCGCTTACACTGTCGTGGCGCGGCGCGCACGTGTTCTGTAGCCGTGGGCTGTGCTGTCTCCCTGTGCCCAAGCTGCTGTCTCTGTCCGCTGCGAGCGATAAAACAAGGAAAAACGGCGCCTGCTTCCTGTGTGCTGGGGGGGCCGCCCCAACGGCGGCGGGGGCGGTGCCGCGGGCGGCGCATGCGCGCGGCGGCGGCGGGCGGCGGCCATGGCGTCGGGGTGCCGGATCGGGCCGTCCATCCTCAACAGCGACCTGGCGGCGCTGGGCGCCGAGTGCGGCCGCCTGCTGGACTGCGGCGCCGACTACCTGCACCTCGACGTGATGGACGGGTGAGGCGGCGGCGGCGGGCGGCGCGCGCGCGGGCCGGGCCCCGCCACGCGTGACGCGCCTCTCCCGCRCCCCGCAGCCACTTCGTGCCCAACATCACGTTCGGCCACCCGGTGGTGGAGAGCCTGCGGCGGCAGCTGGGCCAGGAGCCCTTCTTCGGTAAGGTGGCGGCGGGCGGGTGCGGGCAGAGCGCGGCGCCCCAGCGCCCCTCACACCGCGGGCCCCGCAGACATGCACATGATGGTGGCGCGGCCCGAGCAGTGGGTGCAGCCCATGGCCGTGGCGGGTGCCAACCAGTACACCTTCCACCTGGAGGCCACCGAGAACCCGGGCGCGCTCATCAAGGACATCCGCGAGAACGGCATGAAGGTGAGGCCGGCAGGCAGCGCGGGGCCGTGGCCCACGCGCACCTTGTGCACGCACCACCCTCAGAACAGCCAAGCCCGTCCCCCCAGGAACCCCGCTGCACGCGCGCCGAGATTTCCACTTCAGGTCTTAGGCRGCACCTCTGTTCTGTTAAGCTACACCCGGCTCTGTCTTGTCTTGTCTGTAGGTGGGGTTGGCGATCAAGCCTGCAACTACAGTTGAACAGTTGGCTCCCTGGGCCAACCAGATTGACATGGCTTTGGTGATGACAGTAGAACCTGGATTTGGAGGGCAGAAATTTATGGAAGACATGATGCCAAAGGTAAACACATCTCCCCTGATCTACTGAACTTCAAGTTAAGGAGGAGTGTAGTGGTGAGCAAAGCTGCACTTTGGTTTAAAAAGCTACACATTGTAATAGCCACTCAGTACAAGCTCCTGGTGCTAAACTTTATTTCACCGGTTTGTAGGTTCAGTGGTTGAGGACCCAGTTTCCTTCACTTGATATCGAAGTGGATGGTGGAGTGGGGCCTGACACCATCCATAAGTGTGCAGAGGTAAGAGGCTGAAAGAACGGCACTTGAAAAGTGTGTTAAAAGATGCAGTCTTCTCTCAGCACTTAATTTTTTGAAGATTTTATGTAGGCTTTTTATTTTTAGAAGGAGCAATAAAGCAGACTTAGTATCAAAATCCACTTCTGAGCTAAGGTATTATCCTGTGACTGGTTTTAATAGTAGCCACTGTACTCTCTCCTGAGCTAGAGGGATGGTTTGTCTCCTGTATGCCTTGTTTCTGATTTGTGCTTTAAATGGGAGCAACAGTGAAGAAACTCAAGAAAACGTATTTGGGATGAGCAATCTTCTTCCACAATTGATTTACTATTGTAATTAATTAGAGACTTGATACGTGTGTCCAAAAAGCTGTGCTGGTTTGCTCTCCAGTTTGGAGTTTGCTCCCTGATCTTACAGCAAGAAGCTCTGTAAGAAGTGTTGCATGTTACTGAGTGTTTCWTGTCCTCCAGGCGGGTGCAAACATGATCGTATCTGGCAGCGCCATTATGAAGAGCGCAGACCCCAGGTCCGTGATCAACCTGCTAAGGAACGTGTGCTCGGAGGCTGCTCAGAAGCGGTGCCTGGACCGATGAGACCTGCCCAGGCCGCGTCAAGGCTCTGCGTGCACTGGGGAGCCCGCGTTTCTGACCGTAAGGGAGGGCTGGATGACGTTAATTGTGGAAATTTGCTGCTGCTGAACAGAAGAATCATTCCTTSGCTGCTACGGGAAGGCAGCAGTGAAAAAACATTGTGGCTGTTTTTCAGGGTTGGAAAATACAATGGTTTGAACCTGTCTCTTGATTCTGTGGAGGCCAATTTTGTAGTACAACCTGTAATGCTGACTGGGATGAACTAAAGTTCAGTCAGTTTTCGCTTGCTAGAAGAGTGTAGCATCACAACATGAATTTTTTTGTGGAAGACTCTAATGCAGCTGCCTTCTGCTGTGTGTATTTTATCATTTGGGCTGTGCATTCCTACCAATTTTTACCAGTGGCTGCATTAAACACTTCTCTTGCTGTGGTAAGTCTCTTCTAGCTTTCACAAACTAGTGGTTTGGGTAGTGTTTAGGGGAAGTGTGTCTGAGTGGGACTAGAAAGCCTCATGCATGACAAATATTTGTGTTTCTACTGCACAAACCATAGGCTGTTTAGTACTGGACCAGCACTCAGTCTCACAGCTCAGCTCGTTATACCTTCAACCAGGGCACACACAGGGGAATGGCTTCTCATTCCCTATGAACGGCCAGTTGAGACTGCGCTCACTGAACCCTGGGAGCAATGGGATTCCACAGGCAGAAGACTCTCGGATTAGAAGCCTACATGCAGCTGATGTGCTGTCTCTTTGCCCACAGCCTCTTTACCGTGTACTTCATCATGGAGTCAGTGCTGGAGAGAGGTCAGACTGGAACGTCATCTCTAACTCAGGTGATTTCAGTGTGACCAGGTTGAAATATGTCATAGGCCTGCATAGAGCTAACTGTAAGGAAGTTTAATTTTATTTTTTTCTTATTTTCTATTTGTTTGCCAGAACTTGATATCTATTTCAGTTTCTATTCAGGCCAGTTGAAGGTGRAAGAGTCAAATACCACCAGATGACACTCTCTGTGTTTTAGGTAATCTTGCTTCCTGTGGCCTTAGTTAGCATTGCAGCCACCTTTAAATATTTTATAGCATTCTGCTTGGTATCTTTTTTTGTGTAAGTTGTAATTATAGGAGGGTCACAAATGATCTGCTGTTCAGCAGCAGCAGGCCAGAAAGCTTAAAAAAAAAATCAATGAAGGTCTCAAATGGCTCTGTTGCCCCTACAGCAAAGCAGTTTGAGCCCTACCAGGTGCTGGGGCAGTGCTAGTGGATGCACACTGTGCTACTGTGCTCAGGAACTGTGAGTAACAGGAACTCCTAGCAGCAGACAGCCCCGATGAGCCTCTCTGAAATGGCTAAACAACAACTTTTTTCCTATGGTTAATTGGGGTTTAGGTGAACAAATGTCTTTGCTTCCTATTTTCACTTTCAGCCCCATTTGAGAAGGAGCAAAAGAAAACTGGAGTCAGCTGGGCCTACCACCAGGATGGCATCTTTCAGAAGGCGGCTGTGGGGAGAAACAAGCTTGGCTAGGAGAGGTTCGCGTGCTTTCAGATGTGTTAGAGCAGCTCTTGCTGATTCTGGAACAAGCTGTTTGTTTAGAGTCTAGCATGCTGCRTGTATAAAAGCAGTCTAGTCTACTCTATTTAAAATGCAGACTAAGCAATCACAAAACGCAGCTATGGGAAAGGTAGCTCCTAACTCAGAAATGTGGCTTTTCATGCCACTGAAAGCAGGTACCACTGGCAGTATTCCTGCCTCCTGCAGCTGACCTCAGGCTAATTTTTTTTGTTTTCTCCTAATTTGGAAAACAATCTGCTAGTTACCTGAATGTGCTGTGCTTTGTTCTGAGCAAGGAACCACAGAGTTCCTCAGAACAGAGCCCCTTTTCTTCCAGAAGGGTTGTTCAGGTCTCTGTCATTGTTTTTAATTGGGTAGTTTGTAGCCCGCACTTCTGTTGACTTTTAAATTAGGAGCATTGTGGGAGAGAGAAGTTGAATATAGAGAAATACAAATTCTGCACCTGTATTTACCTCCCATCCAGCTCCTGCAGGTGGAGATGAGGAAGTGTTTAAACCCTCATAGGTGCAGGGAGCAGGACRAAAAATATCAATTCTCAGTTGAAAATGGTAAACCAAGCAGGGGGGAAATGGTTTTCTCAATAGGCTGCACTACCCAAGTGTTATGTTGTTTAGTTTCACAGCCAGCCTTTGCAATACTTGTAGTCACAGCTTCACAAGCAGGACAGCACCAACAGCTTTTTATTGCTTAACAGCTAACAAACAGCTTTTTGTTGTTGTTTGGAATTTTGAAAAGGAGAAAACGAGCAGGAGTCTCTTGCATGTTTCATGTCTAAAGAATAGGCCTGGCTCAGAGCTCTCTGCCTGTTCCTACCACCAGCTTTCCCAGGACACCAGGATTCCCACCAATCACCGAGGTGCAGGTAGGAGCACAGGTCCTTGCACAGCCAGACCGCAGGCTCACGTGCTACCACCCAGCACAGGGGCAGCAGCACATGGACAGGGGATGGAAGGAGGGGACAGTCCCATGACCAGGCTCTGGGCTAAACCTGTCCCAGCACTGAAATGGTGGGAGGAGAAGCGCTGTCCCTCCTGGCAGCTGGACAGGGAGGTGGCCTGTGGCAGCCATGCTGGGGTGAGCAGCACAGCCAGGAGCTGCCCCAAAAGCCTCTCCTCTGGTGGCATTACCTGTGACATATTACCTGTGCTGCTCCTGCGAGCTGGAGGCCCCAGCCCTGTCACCCTGAGCCTCCCCCTTTTCACTGACACGCGCTTCTCACCTGACCGCAGCGACCTGTACAGCAGGAACACGTCAAGAGCAGCTCCAAGGCGGAGGGAAGTAGCAGAAATGTCAGGCATGGTGGTCACGGCGCTCACCTGCAGCTCTTCCTGGGATGGCTGTGGCTGTGTGCTGCCCGCAAGGCCCGCAGAGAGGCAAATGCTACAGAAAAGATTTCTAATGCTGGAGGGGTGGGTGTGACCAAATAAACGTGTTCACAATTAGGCCAGTTCAGAGATTTATTTTTGTTTGCTTTTGCTGGCTCCCATCTTTACCAAGCTTTTAATGGCTGTGGCATGAGGCACAACCTGTTTGCCAGGGGCTAAACCAAAGCACCTAGAGCCAGCACAGGGGCAAGGGCCTTCCTTGCTCCTACCAGGAAGTCCTCGTAGTGGCCCTGCAGCTGGCAAGGTGACAAGCAGCTGCTTTAGCCCACAGCAAGCAGGTGATTGCACAGGGCAGCACAGCTGCTTTCCAGTTCACTACTCTGACCAAACGTCATGCTTCCCTCTTCTCAATTTTCTTGTTGCCTCATTTTAACATTTTTCTTCCCAGCTAGACAAACACTCACCTCTTTAAAAGACTGGACTGCATTTCCTGCTTACGCYCTCAAGTCAACAGCGCAGGCATCCAGCTGGCTGCTCTGCTTTGTTCCAGCTCTAAATTGCAGAAACATCTCRCAGTGCCCCAGGGACAAGGCAGACAGAGCAGAAAGCCCTGACCTTAGAGCAAAGCGCAGCAGCAGCTCCCCGAGCTTCCTTGCGAGTGCATGAAGGTACAGGAGCCCTGCAGAGCATCCCCGGTGCTATCCCAGCAGCAGCCAGAAATGGAAAACCCACCTGTGAGCTGGGCCAAGGGAAGTTTTAGCCTGAGTGCCCCGCTTGGCACCACAGCCCCCGGCTGGTTGCAAAGCCCGTCCCAGGCCGAGCCCAGCTCTGCGCCACGAGGAAGCATCCATGCCCTTCCRGTACCTCTTTCAAAAGGCTGTCGCATTCAGACTGTGTACACCATGTATAGAAATAACTTTTAATTAAAAAAACAACCTTGCATCAAAGATTATTGTATCAGACATTGAGGCAAGATTCAAGTTTAAGACAAACCAGTGTTAAAAAAGTGTTTAAAAAAATAATCAGAATGTGCAATAAACTACAATGTAGCAATAGGTTGTAGTGTTGAAACTTTACTGAACTGTTTTCAGATGTCCAGTGTATATTTCCTGTCATATTGACAAAATAAAAATGGTGAGGGAAAAGGAATTGACACTAAAATGGGGTCATCTGTCCAGTGCCATTCAATTCCAGCTATTTCATGTGGAAAAAAATTTTGCACRAAAACAGAGACTCCTATAAAATTGCCTTCAACTGTCCTCCACAGAAAAACCTGACTCATTATCCTTACATTGATGCTTAATCTTTGTTAGCATCTCTCGCCATTGCAAAGACATTCCAAACGAGGCTATTTAGATGCAAGTTGAAACAACTTGTTTTTGTTTCCGCACTGTGAACTGGCTGGGAAATTAGCCTTATTTCCACTCACAAAGGAAAGCTTTGGATTTTGTGTCTTTCTTTCTTGGTCTTCTAGGCATCAAGAATCTTCTCCTTTTCAGCTCGTCACCAAATGATGGCTTACTCACGAGACTCTTAGAAGGCACTGTACAGAAATTTGAACAAGACTCTTGTCTTTAAAATGTTAAAGCAAACTGCTGTGAGTCTCATTTGCACCTGAAGTTCTGAGGAAGCAAGATGACCCAAAACAATGACCAAAAAGAGMTGCATCACTGATTTGCCCTGACTCYTCGTTCCTTCTGTTTATACCCACATGACAAACAGAAACATGACTTTTGGAGTAGCAGATATATCAACTATTGAAATACAGTGGACTATGTCTATCTTATTGCTTGAGGACATCTATATGAAACATGCCCTGGCACTACTGAGAGCTGAGTAACATTTTAAGCTAGATGCAAAGGCCTCCAGAACACCCGCTTTCCAGCTTACGGTTTTCACCTAGCCCTATGGTATATGCATGGGTTACATACATGCACTTAAAGAGGCAGATTTTTGCCACAAGTTCATGCCACACAAGAAAATAATCAGGAAATTGTCCCTTCTCACTATTTTTCACATAGTTTTTCTGTGTTCAGTTGAAGCTTTTTAAGGGGGACAGCATATCCTGCTGTACCAGGATCCACTAGAACCAGAAAGGCATTGTGAAAACAAGCGAAACAAAAGAAGGATGATTATTAACAAATGTGGCCATAGGACAACAGAAAGCAGTGAATGGTGCCAGCAATTTATGTGCGCCCACTCCCGAGACTGGGAATATTAGACTTCCAGCTTGAAATAATTACTTTCTCTTGGGGTTCAGGAAGAAGAAAGTGTTGTCTTTGGGACTTATCCTGCCTGTTACAAAGCAAGAAAGAAAATATATTACGTGCGGCTAACGTACAGGTTTTGAATTGTGCTGTCATATCTTGTGTGAACAAGAGAGATTTTACCTTACACTTTTCTCCACCTTAGTTGGCTTTCTTAATGAACCACATTATTCCCTGTCACCTTTGTTTTCTTGTGTTGCTGAGTCCCAGGCAAACATTTTCGCAGTCTTCTGGTTCATCCGTAGATTGGTTTTTTGGTAGATGGCCCTTCTCTGGCAAAGCAGTGGGTGTACAAGACGTACAGGGAGAGTCCCTGGGGAAAGCTGCACTTGACATTTCAGTCTGAGTCGTTACTTGCTCTTGGCACAATAAAGCTTCTACCTCTTCATCTTTTAGTGGAAAAACCCGAGGCTCCCACTGAAAGGAATCAGAGGGTTGGGGGTGGGGGGAGTGGAAAAGAGAAAGGGGAGGGGAAACGGGATTTCAGTTGAGTCTTAACTAACTGATCAGCCATGTGCAGAATGATCTGCTACCAAATAACAGATGGGTATCATTCTTTAGAGCATTTGCAGGGCTCTTCAGGTAAAGAACGTGCGCCGGCTTCAGATGGTGTCGAGCTGCTAGCAGAGCTGAACAGAGGCAGCACAGGAAGGGGCAGTGCTCTCACGTCCGTGGGGCCAAGTCACGAGGGCACCTGTTCCCATAACAATTAAGACTCTGTGGAGCTCCTGCCACAATCCCCGAGAAAAGACGCGGTATCCCTGGACCTAGGCTTGCCATACTCGCCCCTGAAGCACGTGCCATGTTTCTACTGAGCAACAAAAGTTCTTGGACTTACTTCCTTCCTCCGGGACAGCCATTTAGCTCTGAACACGAGCACTCTGCTCAGTCCCCATAAACCAGGGTGGCAGCCTGGGATTCTGGTACCTTCACAATCTCTGTTTTAGGTTATGATCCAGTGGTCCCTGAAGACCTGACCATACCCAGGAGCTACTACGAGCGCCTACCTTTGTTTCCTGGCTCTCCCCACAGGGCGGTGTGATCGCGGACCAGAGAGCCCCATGGGCTTCTTGCGGCAGCTCGGGAGCGGGGTCGGGAGCRCAGTGCAGGGAGGCGCAGGCGCTGCCCTGTGGCTCTCGCTGCGACGCATCGTGGCTGTGGCGCCCATCAGTGTTTTTGCTGTAAGACCTGGCACAGAAGCAAGGAGAGTTTAAGTCCAAGTCCCTGCCCCTGCACAAACCAGGCCTGGGTCAGCTGTTCTTCTCACCAAACCAAGCCAAGGCAGAGGGTGCTCTGCAGGGGACTTCACTGGCCTGAACAGGGTGGGAACAGCCCCAGTGTGAGCAGAGTGTGGCCGGAGGCTGGTCCCACTCCCACGCCTTGCTCCACACGCTCCCCAGCTGGAGCTCTGGAGAGCAGAGGTGCATGAGCCACAGGCTGGTCCCACTTAGGGAACCTCTCCCGGGAGCACAGGAGCTGGGGCAGTGCAAATGAAGGAGGAGGAGGAGCAGGGCCTCAGGCTCCCCTTTCCCATCGCTGCTCCAGTGCCGCACACTGGGCTCTTCAGCTGCTGTGGCCGGTAGCTGCCCTCTCAGAAGCAGCCCTAAGAACTGGTGGTCATAAAACAGACCCAGTCTTTAATGCAAATCGAAACTTGATATAAAACACTGAAATGCATTTCTAAATGTAAGGTGAGAGCTAAATTGTTCTTTCAGTTAAGGCCAGTCAGTGAAGAAAGGCTCCACTTAACTACATTGAGCAGCTAAAATTGTAAGAACCAGGAGCGGCACAAGGCAGCAGGACGATGTTTTCAGTACAGGAAAGCACTTTCTTTTCCCTCACTACTACTGGCTCACTAATATACTTACGGAAATTTGGATAATTTGGCATACATGYTGCAGAAGAGCTTCTCCCTTTCCAGCTGCAAACCCAGCTCTAGCAGTGTTCCTGCAGGCTAACGAAGGGGGCCCAGCCCCAGCACAGCTGAAGCTGCTGCAGTGACGCAGCTGCCTCCGTACCCATAGGGACGCCTCSCACAAGGAACCTGCCTGCTATTCCTCCGGGGCCAGCGGCTCTGCTCCCACAGCGACCAGCGCGCTCGCTCCCGCTCTTCATACTTGGCATGGCGCGAGGCAAAAACGTCATCTGACAGATCTTCTAGCTGCAATTACAAAAAAGGGATCGTTGCTGCTGTAACTACAAACATCACCGCAAACAAAGACAGCTGATAGGATCCATAATTCTGTGCAGATGGGTTCACCAAATAAGAGAAAACAACACAATACCTGCAGTATAACAGCACGTTAAAAAAAAAATAAACATTCAGCTAATACAGTCATCAAAACTGCAGTACRGGCGGGCGGAGGGGGGGAGTGCTCTCATATTTCTTTCCGTGTCCTTGGTTGATTTGAACAGCTATAAACGTACCCCAGTGCAACTAACCATTTTTCTTCCTGTGGTGGGAGACAGCACATTAAGAGGACAATGATTCATTCGTGCATCAAGTTGTCGTGGAAAGCACCACACGAGGCCAAGCAGTTACACGAGGGGTTCCCAGGGACACTTCAGGAGGCAGCAGAACCTGTCAGGCGCTCTCCAAGCAGGGAGGAACCAGCCTGAGCACACCAAGGGCAGCAGGGGCTCCGCGAGCAGCCCAGCAAACCTGAGGTGCCGCATTCCTGCCCTGAAACCAGCCATAAAACGGTGTGTGCTCTGAAGAGCCTGTGCTGAGGAAATGCTCTGCTTGCCACCAGGAAAACTTAACAGGAACCTCATGTGCTTTAACTGCTCTGTCAAATAAGAGTCAGCTTTTTAGGCCAAACTCCTCAGATGCAAACACCAAATCTGACCTTCACTTTGCAAGAGCTGAGTGCCTCCTTTCCCCAGTGGCAGCGCCCCAGGGCTGCTGCTTTGACGCAGCTGGGCAAGGAGCACATTGCCTCCCTCTTCTCCCCACCCATGCAGGATGGGCCAGGCTGGACCCTTTGCTGGCCGAGTTCAGACTATTTCCAAGTGCTCTAAACCTTTCAAAGTTCACCTTAAAAGCTGGAAGGGGGAAGCATGGCACAAGACAGCTGCAGCTTTTACACCAACTGCTTCTGACTCCAAAGCAGAGCAAGTCTAGGGATGATGAACTCTGGGCCACAGCAGTTGTAAAGCTGCACTGCCAGAGTGGTCCTGGACAAGAGAACCACATCAAGAAAATATATGGAGTTGTCTGTAAGAATAAAGTCTCAGAGCTGTTACGCAAGCAGTGCTGCTCCTCACGTGATCCAGGCATGAACGCAGAGCCCTCACAGCAAAGCCACAGRGGTTGCCCCCAGGGGTGTCCCCCAGGGTGAGCACTGGGCCCARGGCTGTTCAATTTGCTCATCAATGACTTGGACGAGGGAACAAGGTCACCCTCAGCAAGTTTGTGGATGATACCAAACTGGGTGGCGTGGCTGACACCCCAGAGGGCTGTGCTGCCATCCAGAGGGATCTGGACAGACTGGAGAGTTGGGCAGAGAGGAAGCTCATGAGGTTCAACAAGGACAAGTGCAGGAATAACCTCAGGGGTTAGGAGATGACCTGCTAGAAAGTAGCTCCGCGGAGAGGGATTTGGGAGTCCGTGCAGTTCTGAACTCCCTAATACAAGTGGGACATGGAACTCCTAGAGAGGGTCCAGCGCAGAGCAACAAAGATGATAAGAGGATTGGAGCATCTACCCTATGAGGAAAGACTTAGTGAGCTGGGCCTGCTTACCACGGAGAAGACTGAGAGGGGGATCTTATCAATACGTACAAACATCTGAAGAGAAAATGTAAATAGGATGGGGCAAAACTCTTCTTGGTGGTGGCCAGCAACAGGACAAGGAGTAGTGGGTATGAAGCGAAATATAGCAAGTTTCACCTCMATATGAGGAAGAACCATATGTTAGGGTGCCAGAGCCCTGGAACAGGCTGCCCAGAGAGGTTGTGGAGCCTCCTTCTCTGCAGATCTTCCAAACTCGCCTGATTGTGACCCTGTGTCCCATGCTCTAGGTGTCCTGGGACTAGATGGTCTCTARAGGACCCTTCCAACCTTGACCATTCTGGGAGTTTGTGATACCTGAATGGGCCAAAGGAGCCATGTGCCAAAGCTGCAGCTGGCTGGGTCCTCCCTAACACAGCACCCAACAGGAACGTGCAGCCACACAGTGCAGCTTTGTTTGCCTGTCTCATGATTTCTTTTTGAAGACTCATTGTTTTTATTGCTTTACGTTAAACACAAACCACTTTTTGCCTGCTGCTAGGCTCCTTTCTCACGAGTCTACTCCAGCGTTCCCTCCTCTCTTCAGGATTCACCGGCTCTGTAGCTCRGAGGGCACCTGCACTTTGCTGAGGCTCAAGTTCAGCCTCTGTCTTTCCAAGGTCAATGAGGTGTAGCGTGAAAGCGAGAATTTTACGGACTAAAAAAGTGCTATCCCCACAGGGAAAATTCAGGATTTTTTTGTGTGCTCAGATTTCCTTTAAAGTGGAAACAAAAGATAATTTTGAAAGACAAACGTAGACTTTGAAAGTGCTTAGCTTAGCAAATTGCCAAAACTTTTTCATGCTGGGAAGAAACCTCACTTCTAACAAGCTTCCTTTAAAAAAAAAAAAAAAAAAAAAACCAAAAAAAAGTCTACATTCCTCTCCAAGCAAAGAGTTTTGAAAAAAATACTGAAAATAAACCTAACCACTCCTTTTCCACAGCTCACAGCAGCAATATAAATACTTTATCTTACTCTACTGAAGACTAGCAGTTAATATATATCTCATTTTAAAATTATTCCTTATTCTATGAATAAAATCACCATGTTACTGCAGAGAGTATAAGTAAGTTTTCTGCTTGGATCAGTACAATCTCTGTCACTTCTCAACTTTGTAAGACTTTATGCATTTCTCCACCAACTTCAGGTAAACTTGTATCTACTATAACTGCAAGAAGAAGGAAAGAGGAAATAATATTAGAAAGGTCCTGTCAAAGCCATGTCTGATGCTCTTGCTCAAAGACCAAGTCTCAAAGCACATTCAGGACCTATGAGCCAGCAATATTTCTGTAAAGTTCACCTAAGGACACAAGCAAGGCTAACTCAGCCACGTCGCATGTTCCAGTGATGACACAAGAAACAAAAAGATGAAGTCTTACGTTTCACTCTTTGGTTTCCTGGGCAACAGTCATAAACCATAAAAACACTTAGGCAAAACTAATTACACCAAAAACTATTCCAAAATATTTGCCATTACTGAAACAGACCACTGCACAGTAAACATGAACATTTCTTTACAAACATGCCTTGCCATAAACTTTAACCTGGGCAAAAGGAATTAGAAACAAAGGAAGACAGGAAATCCCCCAATATATTGTTCCATGAATTAAAGCAACATTGGACTGCAAAACCCAACACACAGACCAGGAAACCCAGATGCTCGATTTCCAAAAAATTATCTATGTTCAGCATGAGAAATGGAAAAGACAATACTCATAGCCCAGCTTTTGTATTGCCCAACTTTTTAATGTTTGTCCTTGTAGGGCAAAATTTCCAGAAACAGAACTAGCCACCCAAAAAAGGTAAACTTGTACTCAACTAATGCCACTGCAAACAGACCTGATTTTCAGGAGGTGCCAAGCTCCCATCCTCAGACCGTGACTCCTACAGAACATGACCAATTTGGGACCCCACATTTTCCTCTTAACTTGTGAAACTGCTGGGTGCAAGTCTCTTGCCCCGACACAGGCTGCTGCACTGGCAGCCTTTTAATGAAATGAGGTGAGAGAAATTCCTAAACTGGTGCTTGATACAAGGAGAAATCCAAAAGTTTTAAATTTAGCCACTCAGAAGCTAGGTTGAAACGAAGCTTCTCTATGACAACTCCAAAGACAGCTAGGTAGTGGAATGCTAAGAGAGGATTACTTATATAAAAACAAACTATATCTTATGTTTATTGCTCCCTCGTCATTCACAGATAATTTACTGAAGCTTCACTGAAATCAGTACAAGGAACAATTTCAAGAGTGTGAGACAGAGCATTAGAAAGGTAATGCTTTTCTTTCATCTTTTTTTTTTCCCTTCCCTGAGCTTACTCAGTAACAAATCTAACCGAGCCTAAAACCTAAAGCAAAGAAGTGGCACAACTGTGATCAGCCATCCCAAACAACCTTGTTTTTTCTGTACTCAAGAAAGCATCCAAATCCCTGAATACAATCCCAAAGGAAAGGGGGGAAAACGGCAAAAGATGATTTAGACAAGACCCTTAGCATTCTCCTCTGGTCCGACACCTCTCCTTGTTCATTCTACCCATGACTTACAGAAACTGTGGGAGCAATGAACCACAGCAGGATGCCGAGCTGCTTTATTGTACTCTACTTTTCAAGTATTTCCCGGCCAAAGCAATGAATCACACAGGCTCAACTACTAATTCCAAATATAAATGCACTGGGAGAGCTAATAAACAAGTGATGAGCAGGAAGACTTTAGAGAGAGACCCTTCCAAGTCCATTCATTTTAATGTACATAAGACTGTGTACTTTTCAGGTACCATGCAGGTGTCTGCAGGGCCCCGTGCTCCAAACGAAGATAGGGAAGGTTTTCTGCTAACAGTCCCAAATAAGAAGGCAGGTGTGCAGGTGCCAAAATCAGACCACATCCAAGAAATTCATGAAATTCATGCTTGTAAGGGACAGTGTACAGTCCAGATAAAAAAGGGAAACTGAAGCAGGAAACTGAACACTGAAGAAGAAACTGAGAAAATCTGATGGTCTCAGAGGCAAAATGCCAGATTAACCTCTGAAGAGCAACGGGCCATGGGAAGTGGCTGTGAAAGAAGATGCAAGAGAAGAGCAGCCACTACAGCACAGGTTCCGCCAAGGAGCACCTCACACTGAGACACCCAGCACCAGAAGCGCCTGGGGCTGAGGGCACTGAGCTCTGACCACAAGGACCCATGGGGACCTGTGACTGCCCCTCCGCACTGACAGCAAGGGACGGATGAGTCAAGTGAATGGGGCCAACATGGAGTTACAGTTCCTCTACACCTTTCATTCCTAGTGCATAGACACATTGATATCACCTGTCAATGAGGTTGACTAGGAGAATACCCATTTTCACAAATCTGACATTTAATACTTTATTTCTGAAATACAAATCTTATTTTCACAAAGTCACTAACGTCTGCACATATATATGGTTATCACCATTTAAAATTGTTAGGCAATTAAAATGCAGCCTACCTCTTCTTCATTCATAGGAGATCTTTCCAAAGGCTGAAATTCAACAACTCTCCAGCTAGAAATGAGACAAGTCAAATTAAGTTTGCCCAAATGCTGTGTAATTTTGATGGTAAAGATAACTYCTCTGTTTCAACACAACATTATCACTCACTGCTTCCTCAAAAGTGACAGTGCTTAAAAAAAATCCTTTGAATAAAATAATTTGAAGTGCTGAAAAAATGTAGCCCAATTTTAAGCTTTGCCTTTTTTTTAGTTTAATAATATTCTTACCTTTTGAAGACACTATAGAAGCAGACATTCAAAACACAAGATTTAAAATAGGAAACAATTGCATTGTTATTTCAGGTAAGTCACAAATTTACAGCACAGGAGATCAATTACTCTATCTTAAAAATCTAAATACATTCTGTATATTCCTGGTCTTTTAAGATGTCTCTCGAATCAGACATTACAAATAACGGGCTTACACTATATGGGAAATGTTAAGTTTAGTCTACAATATCAGAACGAATAAATCTTAAAATCATGTACAAAACATTCTTTCTTCAATTCACTGGAAGTAAATTGACTACTTTCTACTGAACCATAAAACACCAAAAAGACAGCAATCTCAAAATGACCATTCAGAGAGAGTCAGCCTAATAGCACATGTAAGCCCACAAATATCACTAGAATTAAGATGCTATAAACACACTTCTATTTTTAGTCAGCTGTGCATCTGCTGCTGCTCAGTGCACATCAGACTATTCCCCATGCGCTATTGACTGTCCATTCCTTCCACCACACTCCTGCCTTTCATCTAATCTTACACACAAATTGAAGAGAAAGGAGAAAAAAAAAATCTTAATATTATGAAATTATCTTACTACACGTTAAGTCTATTCTGAATTAACACTCTCAAGTTCATTTTGCTATCTTTTCTTAAGGAGGCCAAGAACAAACCTCGGAGTAAGGATTTCTTTATACTGTAGCTTCTCCAACTTTGAAGGTGCCACCAGTGACATTGGAATAACAATGTTGTCTATATCGTAGGAGCTCTCACTTCTCAACCTCCTCCTCGAGTTATGCTGTAAGATATTAATACAAGAGATTTACCAGCTCAAATCATAGAAACCACATGTTAGCTGAAAAACATTAGAACTACACAATGAAAAATTCTGCAGATCGAACAGATCTGCTAGAAGCTGAATGACTTCAGTTACAGTTACTTCTGAATATTTTTGAGAATTTCTAATTTAAGGCTACTTTTTTCATAAGGTTCTGCCTACAAGGAAGGTCTTCTAGGGTTCATGCACTAACCCCTAATCCAAATGGTTCTTCAGTATGATAGAGTTAAGAATTCCAATTCCACTCATCTGCTCGGGGAAGGGAAAATAAGGAAAAGTGTGCATTATCCAAACTGGAGGATGCAGACAAACTCAGCCACCTAGCAGTCATTCCAGGATTGAAACATGAGGAATATACAGAGCACCAGTGTGCTATCAGGCTTTGTAGATCYGTAGGCCTGTCTGAAATCTGAGCAGTAAGATGATGAACTCTCTGTGAATGGCAAGAAAACAAAATGTGTTTCTGCAAGGACTTCACTGARCCTGAGCTCTGCTGTTCCTCAGCAAGCTCATATACCAAAGCTTTAACCCACAGCTCTCTGCAAGAAGTCTAACAAGCCAAGATGAGGCTTCTGAGACACTGACACATTCTTGGATTGGATTACCTGTGTTGAAGTGTTGTGAGCGGGCCTAGACATCGCACTGACGCTGGACACCGCAGCAAAACTGCTATGGGATTCAGGTTCTGCATGTTGAAAGGAAAACGTCTCAAACCTAGTGCTACGTTCGCCTGTCACAAAACAACAACAAAATGCACACTGACTGTTGTCCATTATACTAAAGATATTTTTCCATACGGTAACAGCAAAATCATTTCTAGAAGCCCACAGCGAACCACTTAGATTTAATGAATAGTAAAAAAAGCTGTCTAAATAAACACTTGTTACTCATCCTGTCATTGTTGTGCCACAAAACTTGTCCCTCTCCTTCCAAGGAAGGCTTCTTCTCTTGCAAGAAGCTTGCAGATCAGACCCTGCTCCTCCACTAAAGCTGTCACCATCAGCACCCACAGCAAATGTAYCCTGCTTATGGGATCGCTCCCCTAACAAAATACTGTTAACTGAACCTTGACCCTTTCTTCCTTGGAAAAATGACACRATCAAACTGGCAGCAAGGGCAACAATTTCTCAAACTCCATGTGGGGTTTCTTCTAGAGCTGGTTCTCTGCTCCAGGCCAATAGTAACTCTTGCCTGTTCTGATTCCATCCTCATGTAAGCAGCATTTAGGGGGATTCGTAAACKTCAAGCTTTTAAGCTTAGCTCTGCATTCCTGTCACCCTTAATTTACAGCAAGAAAAGAGAACTCAAATTTAAGACAAACTAAGTTAAAATACAAACTAATAAAACGAATCAGCAGATTCCAGCATGAAAAAAGGGTAGGAGGGATCCTAAATTGCGTGCTACACCATCTGGGCCAAGTACACGAGYCCTCTGCTCCCAAGCAGCTCTGCAGCTCCCTGGCACATAGCTTTTATTTTTGGCCTTGTTCATCAAGMTGACCTTCCCCATGGATAATTTCTCCTAGACAGAGCCCAAATTAGGAATAAATATGTAGTACTACACCCTGAGCACTAATAAGCTGCTGCTCACAGATACACCATATAGCAGTTTTCTGGCATGGGGAAATGCCCTAATGTCTATGATCGTMATGATAAAGATGACATTTTTCCTCCATTATCTTAAAGAGCTAAATTCCACTGCCAGAAGACTACATATAACTTCAATATATAACTTCAAAAGGTTTATTCCAAAAAGTTCTCTCTCTTACTAGCACTCTTRAAGACTTCACACAGCTCCTCTCGCTGGTGAGAGCGCTTTTTTATCAGCAGATTTTTTGGTTTTGTTTCTAAGTACAACATACTTTTTGGCTAAATCACCTCTGCAGTAATTTCCATAACACCATCTCTACTCAAGATTATACCACCAGTTTAACCTATATCATAGTTTCCCACAGTAATGATTTTTTTATACCAGAATCCTTTGTCTTGTCCTTAAGAAATTCTTTCTTAATCTGCAATGTATTTGGCTCAAATTTCTCATGAAAGATTTTAAGGAAGAAAGAAAAAAAAAAGGAACGTTTTTTACCTACAGTGGAATCTGTTAGGCTTTTAAATTCCAGTAGCACAGAGAGGYAAGATCATAATTTTCTTTACCCTGGGATGCCAAATCTTCAGTCCCTAAGCAATCTCATCACTCTATGCAACTCTGCAGAGCTCTGAAGGCAGTTTCTATTAATTTACCTAGTGCTGAAGTACAGACTTAATGGTTTGAACAATAAAGACAGCATGGGTGAAAACACTAATTATAAACACTGGCTACCCACAAGACCTCTTAGCAGTCTGGAAGGAAACCAGAGCCACAAATGACAGTACACAACAAATGAAACACAGCTGACCAAAGAGTCCAGAAATAGTAAATGTTTGGTTGAGTGCATGATTTGTCAGATAACTTGGCAATTCAGTCTGTTTCACTGACTACTTTAAAAAAATAATAAAAATAATAACGGCAACTGGCATTAGAAAAAATAATAATAATAATAATAATAATAATAAAAACCCACAGCCAGACTGCTAAGCAGTTTCCTTACAGAGTTTTCCAGCAATAACACAAGCTTGTCTACTTTTGTAATACACACTGAAGTATAAAGAAAAGAATTACTACACTTCAAAGCACAGTATTACTTTCACGGTACTGCAAGTCCATGCCTGCATGTCTGTAAAGTTTCATGGCAGTATCTCTTTTTCAAGATAACTTAAAATTCATTCTTAAAWGGCCAGCGACAACAAAGTCATTTATAGAGTAAGTATTTTAAGTATAGTACTACTTTAACACCATTTTTGTCTTACCCACTGCTGTCTCACTTAGATGCCTTTTCTTTCTTCCCTCTGAGAGCTGGTCAGATGCTCCCGACACTGACTGACACTTGGAAYTATAAAAAGAGCCACTGCTCCATTGTTTGAGAGAACCATGACGTTGACTATAGTCTACAAGAGAAAAAGCATATAGCAAGTTGAACACCTACTTTCCACCAGGACAATTTACAGCCTGAGTGCATCACAGAGGTATTAAAAACAGAAAAAGCAGCGAAACTTCTAACAGAAATCCAAGCAGCAAATATTACAACGAGGCAACCAGGCATCTGTGCACATAGAGAGTCCCCAGGCCAAACACTCCCTGCTTGGATCAGTGCCGTCCCATGGCTTTGGTGGACTTGGTCCATGAAATGCAGGGGGAAGTTGCTGCTGTTCCCCCTGAACCTACCTGTCCATTGCAAAAGTACCTCCGGAAATCACCTGTTTGGCTCGGAAGAGGGAAAAGGAAAGGAGTAAAAGTATCCTAAAAACTACAACCTATAACCATGTGAACCTGATGCCACAGTTCATGTGTAAAAATAGGCATTTCCATTGCTACTATTAACTTATTGCGCTACCTATGAAAATATATTTTTCAACTTTTTGTCTTAAAAATATGAGTATGAAGATACAGTCTCAGTGCAATCAGGAAACGAGACAAGAGCCAAATCAATCAGTCAACCTCCAAAGGTCTTCGTGCTGTAAGATCCTTCTCATTTTTTYCTAAGACAGGTGCTCGTCTCACTTGCCATGACAGGGAAGGACCAATCTGTCCAACAATCCAACTCCAACAATCTCTGTTAGCCCCAAGTGCTTTGGGGCATCAGGACCTTGGTGGGATTCTGCTGTTGTGAGTGGGCTGGCATTTCCTCCCACCACACTGCACAGTGAGTTGAGAGAGAGACTCTTTCATTTCCATTCTTCTAGTCTATTTAGTAATAAAAGCAACTAAAGTGGTAAGAATCCGATACTACGAACCAGAGTACACAAAATTTGAGGACAACCTCAAACTCGAATACTTTGCTTTCGTTCAAGAATAAYCTTTCACCTCTGACTGATGACTGTGCAGTGGATATAGTGTTCATTTTCCTTTCATTTGTCCAGAGCCTGAACACACATGTTTTACTCTGTAGTGTTCRTAGGGTTTCCTGTGAAGTGCCCTTCCCAAACACCTACCCATTCACTTCTGCCAAAAGCCTGCTTTGTGATAARTTTACAAATCTAAACTTCCTCAGGGCAGGAAATGTGAGAAAACTAACCAAAAAAACATAACAATATTTTGTCTACTTACCATTGTCTGAAGACATTTTAAGGTCCAAGCCCAGAGATGCCGCATCAGCGGTTTCCCCCTTAATGTCATCCTTTCTTAGCAACGTTTCAAAATACACATGAAGAGGAATATCTAAAAACAAACAAACAAAAAACCCATCTATGTGAGAATGATGGTTACTTATGAAACAGAGAATATTACGCATAAATTGATTCCTGTGCGTTTAGCAGCAATGAATAATTCACTAAGTGCAATGTAGCTGCCTTCAGTCCTCAGATCCTAAAGGAGAGCAGTACAGAGTATCTCCCAAGAGGACAGACCTGTCCGTATGGCAGCAGCAACTCAACACAGTGCAGCTGGAGCCAATACAGGAGGGACAGCCTGAAAACAGAGCGGGTCATGTGGAAAACCCAATCATGTCATCTCAAAAAAAGCCCAAACAGACTCTTGGAGATACAATTTTTGCATATGTAAATCAAAAAAGTCTCAGCAAGCTGATTACTGCATTTGAGCTTCCCTCCATGGTAGACAAAGCACCCATAGTAGTTTCCATCAGGTATCTAGGACAGACAACTACTGTACAGAATAATCTCCATTAATTGCCTGGAGGTAAAAACTCCTTATTTCTGTTAGTGAAGGACATTAAGGGGAAATACCTCATCGTCCTCGCAAGCAGCAGGATTCGAAGCTACTACATTCCAAACAAGAAAGGGATTGAGGGTTGGCTGAAGGGGAGGCATGAAACCACTATTATTGACACACCACCTTAGTCTCGTGTGTCTTCAGGACTTGCCAGAAGAACTTTTAACATGCTTTGCTAACTAGAAAGAACAAATTATTTCACGTTGATACTGATCTAGCCAGATACTTTGTCACAGGACTAAAAGTGGCCTGCAACAGAGTTTTATTCCCCCCGCRGTTTTTGGCTCTTTTGCTCTTATACATCTCTACGGAACATGAGGAAGGCTTGAAAGGTGTATCAGTGACAGCTCTTAATAAACAAAAGCATTTATCAGTGGGGAATGCTTTTTCAGGGGAAATCACCTGGATGTTTCAGAGATTGTTTACTAACTTGTTCTAGGTGACCCTGCTTGAAGAGGGGTGGGAGGATTGGACAGATCTCCAGACCTTTCAACTCCAATTATTTTGCGCCATTCTGATTAGAAATACTCTATTAGAAATATATTGAAATTTGAAATTGCTTTCAAATATTCAGCATGCCAGAGAAACTTTGAAATTTGTTTTTACAACCAAACTTTTCAATTTTATTTCTTCCTTAGACTTTAAACTCTGCTGATTGCTGCACAGAAGACCTAAGCAGACAGTGCTTGCACATGACACCAAAACAAGACACTGTGAAACATGCAAAACCACCTTAACCAGAAAGTTTTCAATGGCCAAGSTCTCTTGGTTGTAAACACCCTGCTGGAACCTGAAATCTAGTGGAGGTGTTTTTCAGAAAGTCAGGATGAATGTAAAATGTTTATTTAGTCTAAATTCAAATATTTCAGCAGTGTGAAGTCTTCTATGTGAGAACCTCTACAATCACTCAAAAGAAAAGTTAGTCCACAAACTCTCACTAACACAGCAACCCTCCGCTAAGGGCATGGAGTTAGAGTTACTCACCTGAAGGGAATGATAAGACTGGATGGAAAGAAGAGTCCAGCTCTCGTACATAATCTAGTATCTTGGATGCTGTACTGTCACTCTCACTCAAAGGGGAGGCTGCTGCCATAAACGGTAACCGAGTTTTACACGTCATGGAAGCATCTCGAGATGGCAAAGTCTGTGGGGATAAACAGAGACAAACGATGACCACTCCTTTAGTCACTTCCTCAAACTAGACCAGAAAAAAAAAAAMCAGCAAGTGGGACACTTTGATATGAATGGTGAGCAGGAAAAGCATTCCCACAAACCTGAGTTGGACTACATAGGCGCATGTTTACCTCACAGACTGTGCTGCACCGCATAAAGGATACTAAAAATAAGAAATACTCTTTATTCATAGCTAGGAAACAGCTCCCAAAGCTTCTAGGGCAGAACGTAACTGTTCCCAATTATKACGTCCTAACACCAACAAACATGCCTTAAAGTACCCAGTCCAGCACAATAGACATGATACACAAACAAGTAACAGAAGACTAAATATAGGGGTCTTTCCTGCTCATGTCCTTTGATGCCCTGAATTCCTTGGTATCTATCTCTAGACAGTCTGAGCTTATAAAATTTAATGCAAGACACAACATTAAACATTTTRAGTACACAGTATATTTACACAAAGCAGAAGGGCAAAGTCCTTACCTTGTTATAATTTATATGTCAGATAACCAACACAAACAAAAAAGATACAGAACAAGAGGGATGCAGCAAGAATTAATATATATTAAGAACAACTGTAAGACAGAGGAGAGTTGCAAGAAAGGACAAATTTAGCTGTTGGTTTGCAAGGTAGGTTAAAGTATGGAAAGGGAGAGAGAATGAGACCTGGGGGACAACATCGTGTTAATTGTCAGGCTCATGGTCTCCTGGAACAAGATTTCAGCTTACGAAACACTAAAAATATAACAGTTGAATTCTTGATTTTCTTCTATTTTTATGGAATGAAAATAGCTAGCAGCTGCAACAGAGGCAAGATGATCAAATAAACTCTGCTTGCATTTTTAGTAATTCTACCTTCTGAAACTAAGAAAGCTCTTTATCTGCTTTYTCCTGCCTGCACTTGAGCAGTGGCACCCATCTGTCAGTAATACAGTGCTCTCACCCATAACCTACCATCTTGCTGCKTATGGAAACCAGAGCTCCTCTCAGGTCGCATCTTCACTACTCAGTCTTCACCACCCACACTGCAAGCCAGAGAATACCCCATAAAAGTGTACTCTTCCCTCCTTCTCAACCAAAGCATTCCCTAAGCTGGTATCTGATTGCAGCCTCTATAAAAACTGTGTAAATAGCATGCTATGGAGCTGGAGCAGAGGAGAGTCCCCAGCGTGGTGGGAGTCCATATTTCACAGTTTGTTCAAAGTAATCAGTAACAGCCCTAAATCCACTTTAAGCTCCAAATACAGGTTTACAAAGAAGTACCTCCAAGCTCACTTGGAAAGAGCGAACCTTTTCCAGCCCAGGACTTCTTCAAATCAATGCCTGGATATTTCCTGTGACAGACGTATGGGACTGCTCCGCTGTTTAAGTTTAAACATCTATGAGGTGCTGGCAGAACTGGGATCTGTGTTTGGACACTGAGAGGATAAATCTGAAACAAATGTAATGCTTCCCATTATATAGATCATTAAACTGAACCTCAAACAAAGCTTTTAGGTAGCTGCTCTACCTTCAAATACAGTAAGGCTTTGTTTTTCAAAACTCTTTCCCTTGAGCTTGTGTTTTAATTCAGAAATGAACCCATCTCCCTAAGGCCCATGAATTAAGTTTCTATTGCCTCCCTGTGCTTGAAGGGTTTTTCCGTTCTTGTTTTTGTGTGTGCAGGCTTTTTTCTAAACCTGAAATGAATCCACATTACAGGAAATCATAAATCTTGATATTTAAAAAAGAAAACCCAAATAGATCACACCAACATATACTGGCATCCAGTCTTTTCGTTCCAACTTGCTTTTTCGTCACTTTATTCTCAAACACATTTAGCTCAAAGCTAAGCCTGCTCCAAAACATGCACAATATGATCAAATAGCCTCCACAGTCTTGATCTATTTTGAAACAGTAATAAAATCCAATTGCCGACACTTATAAATACCAAATTCTTTTCCTTATGTAGTCTGTGGTGGAAGTTATGAAACTCTGTGCTTAAATTTGTAACATTATTTCCTTAAATACCCTGGCATCAACTTCTATATAATTACATCCTTTGTTAAGTCAGTTCATCATTCAAGAGAAAACAGGGCTCTATACTGAAGCAAGATCCATTTAATTTTAAAAGCCTGCAAAGTTGCTCTGAAGGAGCTATACACACTGGCAAAGCCTGTGCTCCCAGCTACTAGAGCGGCTTTGCATTTCTGAAGGGGAACTGGGAAATGCTGAATTAGGGAAGTCCTGATGGTTCTCAGGAATACTGATTTAATCAAGACTTGATGAAAAAGTACTGAAGCACTTCATTCTGGAATGAAAGCACATTGCTCAGGCTAAGAAAGTGCTTCCACCTTCCTGAAACAAAATCAGAGGGTTTGTTTATTGGAAAACTCATCTCTGCCAGCTTCCACTTTAGCCTGGAACAGCCTGGAACATCCAGCCAGACAAAATCACCCCCCAAAAATAAACCTTTGGGTAGCCAGCTCTTATCAAGCTTCCCTCTGCTACGCTAGACTTTGCACCTACCTCCTGAATCTTTCTTCTTCCTCACTGAAATTGCAAACCTTGTGCTTCCKGAGTTTAGGCAGATATGGGGAATAACATTACTCTAAATTGATGCTATCATGGAATAGAAAATACACTGTATTTAAGAGGAAATCAGAAATGTGCAATCTTTACATTAAAGCAGAAGAGCAGCCCTGTTTGAGACTTGATGTGGCATCAACAGATTCTAGGCAGAGACTCCTTTTTCCAGAAACGGAATAGAGAGAATATGACTTTTGTAAAATATTGTAAAATATTTGTAAAATGTAAGTAAAATGTAAGTCATTGTAAAATGACTTTTGTAAAATGACAGCGTGCTGAGCACCCAGCTTGCCTCAAAGGCAAATCTTGGTGTCATAAATGGTTTGGCAACTTCTACCTTTCCCACAGGCCATTCACCTTGCACAAGTAGAAATGTAGTTTTGTTCAGTCCTGTTTTAAGGCACTGGGATCTCACCACCTGTGTGAGATGCATGCTATATTAAACATCCCAAAACAAAGACCTTTTCTTCAACTTGCAAACTGCCTGGAAATCAAAGTTAGTGCTTAATCTTTGACCAGCTAAACAAACCAAAAGGAGGAAGCCTTTCTAACCCACAGGGATATGTTTTGTAAAAGTAACAGTTAAAAATTAAGAGTAGATGTGATCAGCAAAACACTATAATAAGCTACTGCAACAGGACTGTGRAAAGCAAACTGAGCCTCATCACTCTGCAAAATCCAAACTAACAGTTCAGGGATTAACTAGTTTTTCTTAAAATCCTACAGAGGCTGGACTCAGCTGCCCCATCAACATCTCAGTCTTCTGAGACCAGAGGTGTACCCCTTGCCTTCCTCCCCAGCACATCACAGTCTTGACCCACCTTCACGACAGCTAGACGCTTGGGAATTTGCTTTAGTAACAAAAGACTTAAAATTTCTGGGGTTTTTTTTGTTTGCTTGTTTTTGTTTTGTTTTGTTCTTTTTTTTTTTTTTTAATCAACTATTACTCTTCCCCAGCCCAGGAGACTGACCTATCCACAAGGGTACTTGGCCCCTCTCACTGCAGCAAGATGCATCCTCGCCTCGAAACCAGTCTGCAGGAGACCTGGCAATACAGCAACATTCCTTATATTCATTGTTTTTCTGAGGGTGGCTATGCCAAGAAGCTTTGCAGAAGCAGGTGGTAGAGCCAATATCTAGGGATAACAAGGAGGGGGATGAAAACCAGCAGACTTCTTTCAGTGCGACTAAGGGAAACGGCTGCTTCACTATGTGAAAGGCTGAACTTGAGCTGGCTGCTGAATAACATATTTGCCAGTTACTGCCCCAGAGAGTGTCAGATTTTGGGTTTTCTTTTTAAATTTACAGATTGAGTGAATCAGAGAAAGCAGTACCTCATAACAGCTACAGAAAACTCACCTGTATCTCCTCAGATACAAGAGAGCTATAATGTGGAAAACACAATTGATGAAATGTGATTACTTTCTAGGTAGCAGTCTCTAAAAGTGTTTGCAAACACTTTTTATAAAGACTTCCTAGCAAACCTATCACCTTGCAGAAACTGGGATACAACTCCCCGGATATGCTCTGAGTAACTTCATGTCTGTACACACACTTCTCCGGTGAAAATAAAATTAAAGGAAATTGAGAAACTCAGCTCACTGGAGATGAGACTGAGGGCATTCTCACAGCAATTTTGGGAGCTAATTGTGGGTCACTTGCTGGTAATGGACTTTCAGCAAACATAACAGCTCTACTACGCTAAGTATAACGCAAATTATCCAAAATATACTTTTGCCTAAAAGCAAAAAGACCTGATCTTTGTTCTCACAGTCCCATATATATTTATCACAGGATATCTAAACCCATCTCTAAGCATGCCCTAAGAAAGTAGTAGGACACACACAAAAACAATGAATCGTAGAACTGCCACAAAAATTAAAGTAAAAAACCCCAACCCTAGAATTTAATTACAGCAGCGAGAAGAAAAACAATGCTGAATGGAAGCAGATTCTTATTTTCTCTCTCAGCTGCTTCAACTGGAGTTCTTTGAGAAAAAAAAAAACCAAAACAAAACATGCTCAACCAGAAGAGCAGGTAGCACCATCTCAACTGCTCACCTGGGATACCTAAAACACAGCCTTGTGCACCCTGTGCAAGCTACCAGAGCCTTGGGACATTCTCAGATCTGAATCCCAGCTTTGTGCAGGTGCCCCAGGCCACACAACYGTGTTTTCCTCCAGCAGGTGGAGATGCAGAATGCAAGGAGAATTTTCAGATGATGGAAATCCCACCGCGCTTCACAACCTGGCAAAGGGCAGGACTAAATGTGAGGATGTTCAGACCTCACTTCCCTATTACTGTCTACAGCTGTTTATAGTTGTATAATGTTTTAATCAACTCACCCCAATGACACCTCTCAGTGAAGCAAGACTGACCAAAAGAAGTAAAACTACCGTCTTCAGTTAGGATACTGTATAATAAACGAGCATTGTGTATTGGCAAAACAAACTGTGTTGCTAAAAAAAAAAAAAAAAAAAAAAAGAAAATCCTGTGACAAGCCTTGTGATGAGCAAAGAAATCACCAGGACATGTCAGCTAAAAAAGACCCCTGTCAACCTGAGCAGCAACAACTCTTGTACCTGTTTTTAAGGTACAAGTTTGTTTTTAAGCAAACTCAGYCTAAGTTCTGAGGTCTCAAAATTAACTAGATTCCTTCAAGTTTCAGGAAGAACAGCTGACATACAGATATTTAAGTTCTCATTGTAGAAAAAAGTACTTGTAGGAACGCCTAGGCATTAGCCACTGGAGCACCCACAGTAGGTAGACATGCTGTAGTAATGCAAGCAATGTGAGAAAGACTGTAGCTCGTACCTTTTTGCATGCTGAAGTCCTCAGATCAAGCCGCTGCTCACAAAATTACTTGGTTTTAATGCTGCTTTGCTCTCTTTCTTAGTGTTAAAWTGAAATCATGTGCATTTTTCAGGAGGAGAGACAACAACCCAGAGGCTGTTTGTCCCRCCACATGGAGCAGCATTTCGCACACAGCACTCCTGGCTCCCAGCCCTGCTGGCCAGCACATGTTCCCTTACCAGTGCCTGCCCGCAGGGAACTCACTTGTATTACCCTGTGAGTTTTTAATATTCATTCACAAAAATCATGCCAAAAAATGTGCAACTACAGTTGTGCCCTCTGTTGTGCAACAGATTGTGATCGCAAGGCTTATTCTGTGCGCGGATTATTTTGAGAGTGGCTTGTGCACTGACTCATGGTCAAGAAATGGCCTTATGCTCCTACYAAGCTATTTTGATACTGAAAGAAGAGAGATACAAAACAGATCCCACAGCCAAAGGATGACTCACAGCTCCGCTGTGGTACTCAGTCATTTTGAATTAGGGGACAAGAGCATCTGGCGCCAAAGGGTGTTTCAGRTTGCAGGTAAACACTCTGCATCCCACTTTATTTATCCCCACAGTGGGCTATATGTTGTGTTGACCTAGCAGGTCTCCTGGAATTTCAGGACAACTGCAGGAATTCATTTAATTTTGCATCTGGCTTTTGCACAGGTTCTGTGGTTTCTTGTAGACGCTACTCAGCATAAGCATTACTTAATTATAGGACCATGGGAAGTCTTTGGAAAAGAAATACAAAGTGAAGGACAACACAGGGCATCTTGCAAGAGGTACCACGAGGYGACTAGATCACCCCCTGCTCAGTTCTGACAGTATGGTAAATGTATGCAGCATGGCAGGAGATAGGAAAAAAATGTGGCGCTCTTCCCAGCGACCTTATGAACTGACAGATGGGATAGCTGCTCCCAGTTTCATACTTGTCTTTTCCTAACATGGATTGGGRGTGGGTGGAAGGGGACAGAGTGAAAAATCAGCTTCCAAAGACTTTGAAGGGATGTGAAGCACAAAATTCTGAATACCTTTATGTGAGGAAGTGTACATACACTCTCCTCCCTCCCAAAATAACAAATTTCTCCAAGCAAGCTTGGCACTGAATCTCCAGGTGATCACGCGAGGAGACTATGTAGGAGCCGAGGTGCTCATAATGTTCGGTCTTTTTCCTGGAGCTCAGCATGCTGGTCTCTTTCCTCCCCATCTGCTTGCTTCAGATGAAGTCTCTTAAAGATATGTGAGTCCCTGCACAGCATGGTACCAAGGGCTAAGTAAATATCCTGAACTAGAGGAAATATGAGAAGAGTACTTGCTAGAGACAGCAGAGTAATGTTACCCACAAATCCAACTACTTTCCATCCTGCTAAGAAGAAACTCTCTTTTCCATGTAAGACCAGAGGAAARGAAACACGCTGGAATATAAAGGAGTATAACGGCATCTTCAAATGAAGAGAGCTACCAAACCCAGAGGCTGTTCCCTGTTTTGCTGTCCTGTCCTTCCAAAGCTGCCTAAGTGGCGTCAGCCTGGGCTGATGGCCAGAGCTCTTCCATTACAGGCTGAGCAATCTCCTCAGCAGCTGTGAAACCAAGCACAGGACTAAGGCAGAGTYCCTTTGGATAACAGCTCCATGGAGAGGACATTACAAGGCAGAGCATAACCGCAGGTTTCTGCACCAGTTTGCATAAGKGGCAATAACTGCAGTGCATCCAGTGCACACATTTCCACATGGCCTTTGGAGACCTCTGTTCTGCACAGTGCTGAGCAACGGGAGCTCACACAGAACCTCTTCTCCCCAGACCCACAGTGCACCTAGAAGAGCCTGAGTGTCTGCACAGGAGACACAGGGATTTCTGTCAATCTAAAACTCTAGAAAATACCTGTTATCTTAAAGCTGAACATCTATCCATTCCATACCTCAATTCTAAAATAAAATTTTAAAATCTCCCTGTTCTTATGTGATGAAACAAGTGGAAATTCAATATTGCCTTAAAAAGAACCAGCTGCTCATGAACAGTGTTTCTTAGGTGTTCTCTGAAGAGCTGTCAGGAGAGTTGTTGTATTCCCCATATATCTTATGTAAGACCATCTCAGACGTAATAGAAAAGTAGAAAAATAACATCCTGAGCAAAATTAAAAGACAGACATAATTAAAATAAGTTAAATATATGCATATATATACACACTAAGTAGTAAGACAGCAGAAACTAACTTCACAAGTGTCACCAACCTCTGTTTCTGTCCACTYACTGTAGCATTAGAATATAAATTCCTAGTGTATACAGCTGTGATGAAAAAGCACCTATTTTACAACACAAAGTAAGATCCCAGATTTAGGGGTAACACTTCTCTAAACAATGAGTTCACATTGTCTTTGCTCCAAAATTAGTTACCGTTGCTTTATGCAACAGTTATATTGCTTTCATTCCATATTCTTAGCAATAATATATTATAAATATCAGATGTGAGCAGATATGCCTTGTACTGCACACTGCACAATGTTTTCTTCCACTTCAAAATATTAACTCCTTCGCCACGCACAACATTTTAAGAGTTTTAAGCACTCATAAAATGTTACAAAAGAGGCATGTACCTCATCAGGAATGACAAAAACGGAAATAAGATTAAGATATTGCACTTTAATTTCCTAGAAAATAATGTGCCACCAGCTGTGTAAACTCTCTTGTAGTTAAAACAAATATTCTAAAAAAAGCAGGCAGCAGACTTACATTGCAGGCATGTTTTCTCAGCAGTCAAGCCTTCAAAGAAAGCTCTAAAGTAGTGTCTTAGAAGACAAGAAGACTTTAAAGACAGCCATGCAGCAAACCCATTTGATGAGCAGGATTCTTTAATTTTTAAGTTCAACCCATTAGCCCTGAGCTCCTGCTGACACAGCTGGTTCTCCACACAGACCACCCGCTCCCAGGTGGAACAAATACCCAGCTCAGCAGCAGACAGGCTCACATGAGCTCTCACAGCTGGACTATTTGATTTTGTCTCCGGAAGAGAGAGGCGAGAGCTCACCTGCTGACTCCAGTAACAGGCCCCGGGCATTCTGTAGAGCTTCCTCTTCTGGAAACTATGAAGCGGCCTCGTCCGGGCAGATGTGCTCACGTTAGTGACAGTCAGTGATCTTAATCTGGTCTTGTCTCTTCTTCTTTTCTTGATGTGTTGATGATCAAGCAACCAGCTACTCGAAGAGGATACTTCTCTGTTGTCTGAAGCTCTGCAATGTCATAATTAATAGCTGGAGGAACCCAAAAAGCTAAATATGCTCCACATGCACAGACACCAGCTTTCAAGCACTGATCAGTGTTAGCCATCTAATTCTAACAATTTTATAAACACTACAGTATGTTAGTGCACTGTTTYAGATGATTTGGAAGAAGTCAGGTTCAGATCCAAACACTGATACTGTCTTACYTAAACACATGCAAAGCTACATTTTAGCATGAAGCCTCAGTCATACTTGGACTTCCCCAAGTCTATTACCTTAAAATCCCCTTCACTATCATACCATCATCCCTCACCACCTTAGCCACATACACACTTCTCAAAACTATGTCTTCAGTAATACAAAA